>QYTT01049461.1:2689-15699 GCA_006980735.1 Dasypogon diadema
AGGAGATTGATGAAGCTCTCTGTAAAGCACTCTGTTTTCGGCAGATGCACTATAGACGAAGTGAACAAGTAATTTTCTACGATTATTCGTGACTTCAGCGGCAGGCGATCACCAAGAAGGGACGATCTTGGAGAGTTTCACCAGTGCCACCTGCAATTACTGGATTTGGACTCGCGCCTGTATGTCTACTGTATGCCACACCACAGATCTTGACTCTTATTCATATTGAAGCCTCACATTGGTATATGAGAGGTGAAATGAATATTCCCGCAGCGATCGATGAAGATTTACCAACGACGATTCCAGAAAGACAGATCTGAGAATATCACCGAAGCAATCGCTGAGCCGAGAATCATGACGTCTCAACTCTTTTTCAGCAGTGATCAGTTCTTCTAGTGTGAGAACTGGATCCATGGCGTCCCTATCTTCCTCGAGAGTGTTAAGCAACCTTTGTTGATTTATCTTTAGTGGTAGACGTACTAGGTATGATGTAGAGGGATTTGTGGGACCTGATTATAGCAGAAATTTTCATAGTCACCGACCGTAGAACTAATGAAATAAAGAAGTAGGATAGGGACTCTTACATTTGCAAAATGCTTCCTGAATGCGAATCTGTCGTGTACATGCATACTTATATGGATGGATCGGTTATCGATATGCAATTGCTGATCTGTAACGCTAATAACACCTTTCAGTTATCTATACTAAGGCCGGACCTCAAACCTCCTTCTGAGTTTGAATAAAAGAGATTACAGAAAGTTGATCAGCAATTTGGTGAATCACAAGCCGCTCAACGCATATCCTGCGAGAAGGATAAGCCGGAGATAACGATACAATTGTTGTAAGAGCTCTTTGGAATAGCCGCCGTTCTATCGAAGAACATATTGCGCCGAAGGCTATTCTACAATCTATTAAGAGGACGGAGGGGAGTAGGCTTGTTGAATGGGCCTAGCTATGTGCCTAAGTGCAGGGGTTCCTAGGCTATTACTTGTGAAAAAGCTGTTAAATACTTTGATATCGGTACAGTACGAATAATTTAAAGAATTAATCTGCAAAAACTTTCAACTGATACCTTTCGAAAAGTGTGAGCTTATACATTAGCCTACAAATCCACAGAAGTGTGAACGTAATTCTAAACCTAATTTTTCTCATATAAATTTTTTAATTGCTCTGTGTTTGCAGAGGATTTAACGTAATTTAAAAGTGAACGAAGTGATCTTGATGTGTCTGGGAAAATTAATTGCCGAGACTAAGTACGAACGTTAAAATTGAGCCGTTTCAATGGTCTCAATTAAAATTACAAAGGTTTTTTTTGCTATGATCATTATTCAACATTCCCATATACTCCTATCTATCTATCCGGAGCCTTAAGAATTAATGAGCCGAAAATGTTATATAGTGCCCGAGAGTAGCTCGCGTGATATGATCTCAGATTTTCTTCAAATGTCAAGAAAAATTAAATAAGAGTGGAAAATATCGTCAGAAACAATCGCGTATCTGAACTCTGCGAACGCACCATTAACCATATAATCAAATTCATTAAGGTGTCGAATGGCGGCAGATGCTGTACAGTCACTTTCCATATGCCGTCGCAGGGCAGCCTCTCTTTTAATGCCACCCGTACGGTGATAGCGCACTAAAAGAAGATGCTTCGAATCATTTGGCGAAAGAATTTTGACCCCAGCCAAGCAAGAAATTATCTGGTGATCTCTGAAGCAGATCTTCTGGAAAATTATTTATATGCAGAAGTAATTAATTGCTTCAGGTACAAAATCTTAAGACCCTTTCGGATTTTTGGCACTATACAGGGAAAAAATTTTCGGTATAGGTAATATTTAAGGTATAAGGAGTGGTGTGCATTGCGTAGGGTCCGACTTTACGGCCGTCGGAGTTCTCTTTCAATTCGAAGTTGCACTCGGCTGGTATTGTATGTATGTAGTCGTACGCAACAGATTTATCAAGATGAAATTTTTGTGTAATAAGATGCTATCGGAATCTTTACAAATTTTATGGCTTTCATGATCGCATTTGAAATTCTGACAAGGGCTTATTGCTTGTCAGTACACCTAATTAAATTTCAGTCTTGAGGGAGTTATTTACGGCCTGTTAAGGTAAAGGTACGGACGAAGCATTTTGTGTGCCTGATCATTTTATCTTCTTCGTTTAACTCATTTGTAAACATTTTAGCAGATGATATTTTGTGACAAAATCCAGATACAAGATAGAATTTTCGAAAGATATGAATAACGGAAGATGTTGAGAATGAATCTTGAATACATTAAGGGTACAGGCACTATTTGGTTTCAAGACCTGTTTTAGATAGGTGCACATTGCACAGGTGATTTGCAATGGTTTAAAAGAGATGCCGATTACATGTTGTGCCCATTTCGTTTTGATAGTTGTGAAGGAAGTTTTATTAGCACTTAAGAGTTTTCCCAGTTTTTTTTATTCAGAAAATTCAATGTGCAAATTAATGTCTGTGTGAGCACGGGAGATTGAGTACAGGAATCTAGCTAAATGAATTTACTGAGCCCATTAATCTGCACTTTTGCGATTTTCTCCAGAAGGAGGCCCTGTTAAATGAATTGTATACATTTATTGTAAGTTCCGAGGTTACTCGTTACTTCTACAGAAATCACTGGTCGGTAGTTCTGCATCCGTTTCTAAAAGATAGTGTCCAGTAATTACTTTAGAAATATTGTATAAGTCATTGTAATAAAATCTTAACAAACCCATTTCTGTCTCGAGATCGTCTAGGTTGTTAAGTTTGGTTAACTATCTTGAGCCAAATGTCTTTTATAGGCTCATCAGCTAAAATTGAATGCATGAATACATCCTCTTTGGTGGGGGGTCGGTACCTGGTATCCTCGAGGGGGTAAATATTCAATGGAGGTTTGGTGACGGGGACCAAATTCCAGCTCAGGGTGCATACCCTTTCCCAAGTTGGCCACGAAGCGTTTTTTGAGTGTATTTCACTGATCCATGTGGTCTAGTTTCTCGCTCTCAGACGTAAGCTGTTATTCGATTTCGGATGGAGTATGAGTATGAATATCATATGAACAGTTAGAGATGACGGAATACTTCTGAGGTTGCCAATGATCTCCAACTGGCACGGTAGAACAACAATTCTATTCATTTAATAGGCAATAGCACACACCTTTCAAGCCTTCAAAGGATGCACACCACTGAGTTAGATCACTAAGCATCGCTCCTAATTATATTTCGCTTGAACCCACTCACTCGAGAATGATACCATCCAAGCACAAATCTCTGTATTACCATGATTTATCGCCCATTAATAACCGCTACTGCTGTATTTGGCCGTGACCAGACGCATCATGCGAAAATTTTTCACGAGCACACCGCAATGAGCTAATCAAAAATTCAATTATAAAAAGCTTAACCGTATCGAGTGCAGCAGTAATGCAGTCGTTAAAAATCAAATTAACTACCGCGAAAGGGAGCCCAGTTTGCCAGATTGCTGTACGAGATTCGAGATTCCCGCAGTCCCGTCCTCCTGGCGTGATCCACATTCCGTCGATTGATAACGAATCGATTTTATCGCGACCCAGACAAACAATTGAATAGCTGCCATGGATGGGATCGGAAATGTACCGCAGATAAGAAATGTGCGATCATCCGGAGATGTTCTTGGCTTCGCTCTTCGACCATCTTTCTTCGTCGGCACGGCCAACATTAATTATGGTCTCACAAATACATGTGTACTACATGTGTTCAGTAACCCAATTAATTGCAAGTGTTAACCTCATTTTGCGCACTACCTTCGCCTGGCTGGCTGTAGTGGAACGGCTGGATCAGGGCTCTTTATCGATAACTGAATATGCATTCGTTTCACCTTACCTTCAGCTAGACCCCTTCAGTACATGGTATCGGAGCACTGATCCCCTTTCCCATGGGAAGATCTGGTCCATTCATATGGTAAGTTAGGGAACCTTTCGATTCTGTGACACCAATCCCGGCTTTGAAGATCCATATTTGCGCATCTGTAGAATCTTGTCTGCGGATCGGTACAGTCCTAATCCCACTAATCTCGACTCATCTTAACGTGGGACACTCCTTCAGCATTCCGCAGATATCGACCGCTTCAGACGGCAGCGAATGGAGAAAATCGTGCGGCCAATTTGTTTCTCATGTCAGTGAAAAGTGACTGTAGCAAATTGCGAATTTGTCACTGACGTGAGGTCACCGGATGGTGATTGACAGATTGTTGTTGTATTAACAATGACTTGGCTTGGTGCGGGAGATGTTGCGCCGAATCAGCAAAAGACAAAGCCCATCTGCAACAACTCCATTCAGCGGGTAGTTTTCTATGGGCTGGTGAAAGTTTGTATATTTCATTTTGAAGAATTTGAATGCGAACAAACGCCTACACGCCTATGCTGCTTTACTGAAAAATATCATCACGTAGAAAAGTAACTTGAAGGACTTATTGATAATAACAAAGAGTGAAATTATCATAATTCGGTGAAGTGGCTAGGGAAATATGCTATAAGCTATCGATTGGGTTGAGGAATGGCACAAATCATCGCTGTGCTTAAAAGAGTACTTTATTTCCGAGGCATAAATGTATAATAGTAGCTCGGAAATATTTTCCTTCAATCTTCGCTGCTTGATGCAGATGTAAGGAAACAATTGAAATAATTTATAAAAATTAAGGGACCAAATATATAGCCCTAAGGCACCACTCAAGATTGAGAAATGCACGCAAATTTAAGCCCATTAATGGCTATACTACTACTTTTTTTTATACTATTATTAATTGGCACTGACATTTTTAACACCTACAACTGTTTTCGAAGATTAAGTGGTAATCATGTGAAGTTTTTTGAACTACCGCAACAAAATTAACCGTTCTCGTAAAAATAGTGAATATTTGTATTTCTCAATTAATTCCACGCAGCATTTCGTGATTTCTTATATTTATGCCTATCTGTCCAGGTTTTGAACGGAAAGGAAGTGCGATGAGTTTGTCGGTTTCTTCGCAATTCGACGCTTTCACAGTTATTAACTGCTTTGGGCAGTGAGCTGTTTGGGTAACAATTGCAGATGGACTCATGGAATCAACTGAAAAATATGCTTTTAGGTGTTTACCCATCACCACACTCGGATACCTACATAACCACCTTCAGTTCTTCCACTTTTTTGCACCAAGCCACGGAACGAGTCGGTGTTGTACGCCTATTTCAAAAATTCAAAGTGATACACGTCTAATTGGATTAATTAGCTGGTGATTGCGAGTAAAATCATAGCATGCTTGGGAGAATCCAATAATTCTTCCTTTTGTTTGTTGTACATATTTAATACATTTTTTCTGCTAATTACCTGGAGAAAACTACGGTGTCAACTGGAGCGAGTTGGTTTACTATGTTTTTTCCGTTTTTACTGCCATTATAGGACCCCTGGTCTTGGGAGCGGATTCACATACCTCAGGTGGTAGATTTTTCAAGCGAAAGTATATAATGCATCGCAATCGCCTCAGTCTCCGCCAATTTCAAGACTTATTGACATTTTGATCCGGGAATGAGTAATGAACATGAAATTGCTATATTTTGTGTGGATACGTGCAGCATCAGTGAATAAACTTAATTCGTTGGAAAAGTCAATATGCAACGGATCATTGCCTGGGCAAATTGGGCGCCGTTAAAATCAATCATTCAGGAGAATTTATGAAGTTCATTGCTTTTTGCTGTGATTTTGATTACGTTCATGGCAGTCGAAGAGTAACCACTTGTAGATTGTCTTGCATTAGTGAATTTCATCAATAAAAGAAGTCACTTTCTCTTAATGAATTATAAATATAGGAAAACCCAGAGTAAAGTCTCCGTTGGGAACCTAATTACGATCAGACCAAAAAATTAATTATTTTGTCTTTCACATATTGACGATTTGTGATCGTTTTTCATATTGCAAAAATTACTCTTCCTTCTTGGGGTCATTCTGTCCAATCAAGTGAGCTTGGTTACCACTTAGACCGGAAATTAGTTACGTTTTTGGATTTAACTGAAACGATGAACAGATGTATGTAGGTCAGAAGAAGTTCTACCACAGCTAGAAAAATGGAAAGGACGCTAAGTACACAGCTATAATAGATCTATCTTTCATAATTTTGCAAACTCGTTAAGTTGGTTAGTATTATCTTTTTGATGAAGAATTCTGAGATACCTATTCACTTTTATTGAACTACAAGATAGTTGGCCATGATTTGAATCTCTTTTTATTTTTATTTCCCGCACACATTTAAAAGCTAAGATTCTTTTCCGTTTGGCACCGATCAACTGATTCATCATAAAAGAAATTTTATACAGAGGGAACAAAATGCCTATAGAAATTGTGAAGAAGGTATGACAGTTTATAATTAATTAATTATTTTGTCTTTCACATCTTGACGATTTGTGATCGTTTTTCATGTTGCAAAAATTACTCTTCCTTCTTGGGGTCATTCTGTCCAATCAGGTGAGCTTCGTTACCACATAGACCGGAAATTAATTATGTTTTTGGATTTAACTGAAACGATGAACAGATGTATGTAGGTCAGAAGAAGTTCTACCACAGCTAGAAAAATGGAAAGGACGCTAAGTACACAGCTATAATAGATCTATCTTTCATAATTTTGCAAACTCGTTAAGTTGGTTAGTATTATCTTTTTGATGAAGAATTCTGAGATACCTATTCACTTTTATTGAACTACAAGATAGTTGGCCATGATTTATTTTTATTTTCCGCACACACTTAAAAGCTGAGATTCTTTTCCGTTTGGCACCGATCAACTGATTCATCATAAAAGAAATTTTATACAAAAGGAACAAAATGCCTATAGAAATTGTGAAGAAGGTATGACAGTGTTTTTTCGTGCGTATTTTAACCCGTTGAGTGCAGCAAGTAGCATAAAAGCTTTTGTGAGAGAGCTACACGTTAAAATGCATTAGCCCAGAGAGAGCTTTTAAATGGAGTTCACCGGTTGCCCTCACGACATGCAACGTAACCTGTTAAAATGCATTTGCACTGAGAAAGTTTTCAAATATAGATCACCGGGGACTGACGCCGAACTCAACATGTTAAAAATGTTGGGAATAAAAATTCTAAATTCTATTATAGTTAAATTTTTCTATGCCAGTGAATGTCGTGGTTTTTCTCTTGCTGTTAAAAATATTAATCAATTAAGGTTAGTTGATATTGATGGCCCTATTACTCAAAGTCTAGTGTTTATACATGAGAGTATCATGCCAAGCACCAATAGATCGCTTTTGTCAGCAAGGAAAACATACTTCAGTTTATATTCGTTATGGGTTTCTGCATACTATAACACGTTAAACCCGGCGCTCTTTTAGGAGGAAAGCTTTCTCATCTTGTATCTAGTTTAATATGTAATTTTCTCTTAAAATTCTCGTGTGAACAACCGGATGTTCACGCTTGGTTTAACGTGTTGAACTGGGAAAAATGATACCGCCTGCAAGGTTATCAATGGAGATATACTATAGTGTCATTGCTCCACAACTTATGGATGGATGAATTGATAAAACAAAAAGCTTTAAGCTTTATAAAACGGCATTCCAAAGAATTCAATGATCCCCACATTTCTGGTACTTCGGTATCTATTATACGCTTGTCCGACCCATCCTTGAATGAGCTAGTTCTCTATGGTCTCCTTTGTATTGTATTAGGTCGACATCAATAGAACGAAGGCCATTTAATGAATATTTTTAAAATTTCCTCTTTATAACCTTCCGTAGAACAATTATATTTCATTGTCACCATATACTAACACCTCCTCACGTTTGACACTTTAGAGTTAAGATTCGATTGTCTGGACCCGAATATGCTCCTGTCCCGTATTGCTTAGAAATTAAATTTTATTAATTGTGAAAATGTTAGAAAAATAACTGATATAATGAGCAACTATTCACATAATGATACTATGCCATGAGAATTATTACAAGTTTCATCCATTAATTCATATATACATTTCCTTTCGCTTCAATTATATTACCAATGGAAGAATGTAGAGATGTAAGTCTCAGCCTCATATCTTAGCACATGCCCACTTATTGGCCTTTTAGCAAATGTCTACTATTAGTCCCAGGAAATAAGCAGCTTACCAAAGGAAACATAATTTCTTGTAAACAAATAACAATCGGTTACGGTCGGTTGTCCCACTTTTCTCCCAATTCCGGACAATTCACTTCGTGACTTCGCATTTTGGTGACCAACCAAGTCATGCACATCACTGCCTCCTACTGTTGGTTATTATGTCCAACACATCTTGACCTTCAATTTGATGATAGATTTCATTTGCGAATCGAGTTCACTGTGCTTCTGGCGCTGTATCTTTATCATCTCATGACCAATTCTAGTCCAAATATGATCAATACTCGATGAACATTCAATTTCTTTAACGGTATCACTAATAGTTGCCGAATATTTAAGTTTCACCGCTAAGGTGAGCAAAGAAAAAAAAACAACAAAAAAATTAAAAAAAAAACAAAATCGATCAGGGCAAGGATGGCTTGATCGAGCAATCGAATCGATTGAGTAACATCTATGGATCAGCTGTGGACCGAAACAACTCCCCTGGGAGTGATCCAAACAGCAATTGGGTGGCACTGTGCGGAGCAGCGCTTACATCACAAGTTATTGACCCGATCCCATAATGGATTGGCGATTACTAGTAGGAATCGTGGCACACACCTGAAAAGATCGGCAGCTTTAGCAAATAACCGTCATTTTCTGGGTAGCACAAAAAAAAAATCTCACATCACTCCGCGGGGACCGGATTAGGTGAGGATCGTCTACAGCGGCCGGCCATACATAATATGGGAAATGCGATTTTCTCCGCTTATACGGGGCAGAGCAATTTCGCTAATCATTCGCTAAATAGATATGCGGTCGCAATCGTCTCCAGATGCCTCAGACGTATGTATGTACCTGAACGGAAAGGAATTCCTGCCAATGATAGGGGAATCAACTGCCTGTCAGCGATTATTGCTTGATTCTTTTTGATTTTTGTTAGTAGTACCTTGGCGGTTGGCAATTACTGACAGCCTCAAGAGACGACGATTCCTCCTCCATGCCTTCAGGTACCGCAGTGTACCGGAGAGCATTCGTCGAATTGAAGACATTTTATCGGGTAATAAACAATTCTTGCAGAGTAATGCATTGGCGTAATTAACTAGAACTCGCGTCATAAATTAACTGTTCGGTTGACGAACTTCTAACGGTAAATGAAAGCGATAGTGGTGCACCGTCTTGGCTTTTCCTACCTGTTCCACGGGGAATCTCCATAGGTGTGCAGTTTTACTGTGGTTAACTCAGTTATATCTCAGTTGCAGCTCTCTCAGGCGTGTCTCGTTTCAATCTCGATTCTTGCTTGACTTGCCTGAGGTTTCAATACCTTCTGGTTGAACTATACGCACAATAGCCGTATCGGCTACCCAGGGGGTTTTTTCCCCTATAGTGTTTTAATGACATTCCTGGTCTTCGCAACAGTAAGGTAATAAAACTGTGCCTATTCAGGGGAAGGTGTAGCTATTTGTGACGTGCGAGTAGTTTTGATATTTCCTTGTTTTGCTATACTAGCACGAAGGACTGGATTGAATTACCTGGTCCACCTATTTTGCGGTGGCTACTGATGTTTTCTTGCCAGTAATTATTGTATTGACTTACTCCGCTTCGTTGGAGATTTTCGTCTTTTAGTTAAATGAAAAAGCAAACACTGAATTGCTTCTGTGAAGACTGATATTGCTTTGGGTGTGGAGTACTCCGTAATTGATATGATCGCATTTCCAGCCATGAAATCTGAACTGATTTTCCCTCAAGTGGGAAAGTGCCCATAAAAATTGTAATCCAAATAATAAATGCAGAGAGATTTATGAATTTATGCGCATAGTTAGAAAGAAATTTCGTTCACGTGGGTGCGTTGTGAAATTCCAAAAACCTCTATAGACAATTTGTCTGCATTCATCAAAATTAGATTATCAGAGCCCTATTATAGAGAATTCTGGATGAAGCATTGAATCCAGGTGCAAATATCTTCGGTCCTTTTCAGATATAAGCGACTTAATCTCTGTGGAGAGCCAGGGATTACAATGTATATTGTAATCAATTGCATGAAAGAGGGATACTTGGTAGGATTTATACACGATACGTAGATTATCGCTATCTGTAGTTCTTCTTCCCACAACTAGTTGCTAATTGCTGATAAAGTGAGTCTTCTGAGACTCCTCCACTGTTGCAAGTGGATTCTGCCAAGACTGATGTGGACTGCCTTACTCTTACTGACTAAGGCACGAAGCAATCAAACGGTCTTTCTCCACTATTGGAGACGATTTCTAACTAGGGTGTTCCGGATTGTACTACTTTTACATTTTCCGGTCAGTAAAATTCCCTTGACAAATCTTCGTGTCCCGAGTTAATTCTGATACAGCGGAACAACAACAACGCGTGCAGCAGAATTACCTCAAAAGGGATAGTGGCAGCTTCCCCTATTTGGTCTATTTTAAGGTTCTGCTCCCAGAGGATTTGTTTTCAGCTATTGTTTCTCCCTCCATCTTTCTGAGAACGCCACAGATCCATAGATCTAAAACTACTTCCGCATCTATGTTGAAACGTCTTCGCTTTAATACAACATAACTATTTATTGGTTGATTAAATTTTGGTTTTGAGTTGAGATTTTGGACGGGAAGATCTTCGCTCAGGATTACTCAGGTTTTTGTCGCGATCACCGTGAGACTTCTTTGGATGATCGGATATAATCCACTGATATAATCAATTAATAAAGTCATTCATGGAAGGAAGCATAAAAACTTGTACATAGATCAGGAGATTGTACTGTTCTCACCGCTTTGTGAAATAATAATAGATCGCGACAGCACCTTCCGCATGTCTCCATATAAATTTGCTTGGGAGAAACGCTACTGCCATCAGATTCAAAGCCACCACGTCGTCAAGCCAAGGAGGCTGAAAGAATCACATTACAATCAATTGATATTAGAATTGCATTTAAAATGGATTCATCATAATTCCATCAAACCGCCGTTACACCGGCCCTATTCGCATTTGCTGCTCAATAAACAAGTAATTCCAGAATTCAGATCAGCATCAGAAGCTCCGGTCTGGTGACTGGGGCGCAAGATCTCTGCCGGTATATTCGCGGGGAGCTGAGGAGCATTCCATACGCGCACACACATCAGGTACAATTCTGGCTCGGTGTTATTACATAATCATAGATCTTATGTAATATCCATAAAGAGTGAATGAGCAGAATTGAATTCTATGGCTTATCGCCCGGGAAAATATGCATAATCCGACATTCGTACACCAGTAAACCGGAAATGGTTGAAGAACTGGCCAAGACGTTGATGATGCCAAGGCAACGTAGATGTAGATGGCCAGCCTGAAGACCGTGCCGCACCGACTGTAGCTGTAGCTGTAGCGATGCGGTGCAGTCGTAGTGCCGTGGTGTGGTCGTGGTGCGGTGCATTGTTTTAACGTTTCAGATTGTGCATGGCCATGGTCAAGAAAGCGGAGCCGGAGAACCCAAAGGTGCACCAAAACGAAGCAAAAGTTCAGGTGCCACTTGACCAGTTACCCGAGAAAACCAGAAATCATACATACTCCTTGCCTAGACCAGTTATCTGCATGTTTTTAGGTCTGTCTCCATATGTTGTAGATGCGGCTCCAGATAACCAGGGAACATGATGAGGAGCGTGCAGTGAGGATGTGTGGATCAGCGCGGCTGCGGTGTGGTGGTGTACCAGTGTTTATGCTAAAGCCACATAAAATATGCGTTCAGAGTTAGCCAGCATACGTGCAATAACGGATTTATGTTTAGCCTAGTGCAACAGGTTGCAATTGTGTACTTGGTACAGCGATACGCACACTTCACACAGATTAGCCAGAAAAGAAAGCAAATGCTCCGTGCGCATGCGCAACTGATTTATTTACTTTTCGTGCGGCTTCGTTCGGGTATCGGAGCTCGATCCAACATCCAGCGCTCTTTCACTCGGGGCTAAGATCTTACAAAATGGGAACTGATGCAACAAATCCAAAAGCAAATTGATTCCATAGAACGAACGGTATAGGCGCATCCTAAGGAGATGATTTACGCGCCTCTTTGAACTCCACAAATGTTTGCCTTTGGCATATTTAATTAGTTTGCTTTACGAATGAAGTTGGCAAGATTAACCTTGACACTGCACTGGGTCCGTGGTATCTGGTGGTTTGGGACGACTATTTGGTGGCTATTTGCTATTTTACTATTTTGCTATTGCAAATGGAATGGAAACTGTTTTGCATGCGAAATGAAACGCTTAGAAATGCTACATGAATGTTTGCTTTTATGAGTAATTGCTTTCCGACGATTTATCTGGTTATGTTGTCCAACACGTAGTCTTGTCTTCTTATTTGCCGAGAGGAAAACGTGAATAGAACCGCTTTGAAGTGGCATCAAAACAAAACTATTTCCTTGTGGTTATAGTGAATTTTTGCTCCTTTCTTCACAATCCGACTGATATCTGGTGTTGTCTGCATAGTCCGAGATGTCAGAAATTCACATACAATACGTTGAAGTCGCTTCGGTGTAGTAGTTTTAGTTAGGAAAACATGGAATGGACCCAAAGGTAAAATCAACGATGTATGAAACAAATGATCGACTACTGTAAAAAGGGTGGAGTTCAGAGGTTCCAAAAAAATCACCCCCACCACGGGCCGTCCCTTGTTTCCCGAGAAATGAGCCAAAAACCAAACTTGCATACTCGCGGGCGTTTTTCTGGGTGGTTTTGCTTAAATTGCTCTGGCTCCGCAAATACGTGGTCTTTTTCGCCCAAGTTTTGTACACGCGCTCAGCAGGCCACCCCCTTTCGATTGCGCCCTCCCGCACCCCGATCCGACAAACTTTACAATTTCGCCCAAAAATATGCCAAGGCTATAGCCCATGGATTTTTCCCAATTTGGTCGGAATTTTTTTTTGGCGCGATTTCGGTGTCAGGCGAAAG
>QYTT01049478.1:0-16262 GCA_006980735.1 Dasypogon diadema
TTCTACCTACCTTTCTTGCCGCCCTCTCCCCAGACGACTTAAATTGGTAGCAAAAGATACTTGATTGCTTCTGGCAAAGTTATTGTCTGTTGGACATGAAATGTTTGTTCAAATACAACTGAAGTGTTTGGTGTCTGAAATGGCTTGAGTGGTATTGAATAGACTGCCGAACACTTCACAACAATAACTTGGGTAAATGCCATTCTGGGGGTATAGAAATTGATGACGGAGTTTGTATAAAAAACCATTCCGCAGCCAATTGTATGGCTGGATGTGGGACAACATATCTCTGCTATTGATGTGAATTCATTTCAATAGTTTTGTGAATATTAGCAACAATGAAAAGAAGGGAAATTTCTGTTTTTATTTCTTTTATACTTGCAGTATAAGTCGTAAATATTCTCATGGGAAAATACGGCGATTTTTACCTTGGTCCATTTAAATATTTATATATATGCTTATCCGGCAATGTGAGTCTGTGTTTGTGGCAACATAAATGCAGCCCATAAAAATAAAACCAAGATAAAATGTGCGCCTTTCTGTGGTACTGGGTACTCCCTACACGAACTGTTGCCAACTTCATGGGGGAGATTTAAGGTGAAATAAACAACATTTGGAGGTTTGCGTTAATAGTCGTAAATTCTAATCCGTTATCATAAAAGTGTACGTGATGGCAATGCCCTCCTTAAGTCGAATTTAGACAACCGTAAGATCTTCAACAGTTAGCCTTCCATCAGAATTGGAAATACTTTAGTTTGTAGCAAGTCGTGCAGACACATCACGTCACTGCCGATTAAATATGAATGAAAAGATTGATGAACGCTTGATTATCAGGAGTCTGATTGATGGTATGATGGCGAAATATCAGAGCATCATTTTCTTGAGACCTATTATGTGTAGTCATTATATTATTTGACGTAACTCTGGAGAAACTAAAAGATTTCTAAAATCCGATATGCCTATTGTATCCCAGATTAGATATATTAACTAGTGAGACTATAAATAGATTTTGTCGGCTCCTACTACGTGTTATTTGTTCTCTTAGGATGTGGACTTCCACGGATATATATATTACCGCCTTAAACGTGATAGAAGATGAGTGTAATAATGTGAAAATATTTGTCACTGTTTGCTT
Organism: Dasypogon diadema; assembly: GCA_006980735.1. Taxonomy (NCBI): domain Eukaryota; kingdom Metazoa; phylum Arthropoda; class Insecta; order Diptera; family Asilidae; genus Dasypogon; species Dasypogon diadema. The sequence goes on from QYTT01049478.1 coordinate 1,136, forward strand.
GTGGAATGTTTCTCCACGACACATTCAGATGTAGAAAAATTCGCCTTAAGCAACCCATACACCATAGGTTTTATCGTGGTTTTACCGCAAAATGACGATACATGTTGCTTTTGTGGCGATCAGCACTTTCTGAGGTTTCTGACAGAAATCTTTCTCGAAATGTGGTGAAAATGTTACGTGTGTGCTGATTTTTGATAAAACGTGGTGTTGCTCATTCTCAGTTTTCACTTGCAAAATAATAGAAAAATGTGGTGAAGAGTTCTTCAGAATCCGGAATATAAATTTAATGAATTTCAGAAGTGAACGTGCTACTATTTTATACACGATCGAAACATACCTTCACCTGCGGATTAATAACTATTTTCAACAGCAATAAGATTTAGATAACAGAGAGATTTTTCGCATTCAAAGTGGTGTCCCACAGACATTTCTAGTGTCTCCTCTGTTCTTCTGATTTTTCATCAATAACGTGTCTGAATCAATTGGAAAATTCCGGTATTGTTTTTATATGATAGTGCTTAGTGCCAGTGGACAAGAGCCTATGATGTACAGAAAAAGAAAGAGGGCAGAGGAAATTGTGAATTATAGCACTGGCATCAAATTAAGACTATTAAGTGACGAAACTTCTAAAAAAAGATAATGTTTTAGGTTTCATGAAAAGGTAGCTTAACCTTCAGAAAAATAAAAATTATCCAATTTAAATGCATATAATACAACACTTTCCCCATAGCAAAATGGTATTGTACCATAAATGGAAATCCTACACATTTGAATTTATTTCCAAAAGATTTTCCATAAACGATTTCGTCCTTACACTGGAGCAATGCTTCTCAAATGGCACTATCATATTATCCCAGAATTGAATTCATGCTATTGTTTCCCTCGCATTGCTTTCCCTGATGGCTTTCTTATCTTTTCAGAAATGCCTTCCAACACAGGGTCAACTGGAAGCAGAATTAGTCTTCTATTTCTGGGTATATAGTGCTCCCTGCGTAGCCAGCATTTTAGACAGATTTATTTGTTTTTTACACTCATGCCATAAGCTGACTGGGGACAACTATCACATTCAGAACACATTTCTTTCATTTATGTCAGATAGAAAAGCATAAAACTCGAGATATATCTGTTGAATTCCGTACCGTAAATAACAACAGAAAGCGTAAACCGCCGTAAAAGGAATGAAATCAAATAGAAGGAAAAAAAACACAAAAAAGTATGACAATTTTACTTTTAGGAAAGGATTCACCGCGAATATAAAAGATCAAAAAAAAAGGGGGATTTGGTGCAAAAGATTTTTGTGCCGACAGCGCAGGACCATAATCATAAAAGGATATTCCCATCTGTGTCCCAATATTTCTGGGTTATTGGTTTAAGGATTAAATTTAAATTAAAACTTGAAATACGAGAGATAAGGGATCTCAGTTTATGTGTTTCTTTCACAGGGAGTTGAAGAAAAATTTTTTCACATTTTCTGTTGCTTGGAATAAATCGTCTCCCGGAGAGGAGTCCACGTGAAAGAAAATATTTTCATTTTTCTTCAAATAAAGAAAGGTTTGTGCAGAGAACATGGGAATATCTGATGTGGAACGTTAAAATCATTTTGACTGAATGCCTCAAGTTTTTTTTTTTTAAAGGAGTTTGAATTTGTAAAAAGCAATTTCTTTCTCCTTTGTTTGGGAACACAGATGATTTCTTTGAGTGTACAATTTCAAGTTGAATTTAAGTGGATCAAAGGGAACATCTGTGCAGAAGAAAACAAACAGCGTGTCGACAACAATTTTCTTTTTAGATAATTTGAGTTAGAGCTTTATTTCTTGAATTTACTTTTTTGTTCAATAAACTGGACTAAAGGATTGGAGTAATTCCGGATAATTTAGGGGCGTGCGCCACTGATAAAATTTATTCCTGTTGCTCTTGATCTGAAATATAAAAGTCTGCCTATTCCTATTTTGTCAAATGTTTCTTTTTATATTATTAGTTTCTTTATGCGTGGAGAGGTTTAGGGAACCATGTACTCAGACTGCTAATACCACCCTTCTTAAAATATATTCTGTCACGAAGACAAAACAAGAAGGCCTAGAGTATTACAAGTTCCAAATCGGCTATATTTAGAGATGTCTTCGTGAGATGCCCATATGGCAATATTCCTCAAAGTGGAGTTCAAACGATTTATGTAATTCTTTCCTAAGAGTGCATTATCAACATATCGATGAATTCTACTATCCTCAACGAGATCAGGGAAGTCATTAATATACATAATGAAGAGCAAAGGGCCTAGGGTAGATCCCTGAGGAACGCCGCATGTAAGAAAGAGGAACTCTGAAAAACTCTTCTAACTCGTTGAGATCTGGTGGACAAAAACTAGGTACTAGAGATACTACAGTAACGTGCAAATGGAAATGTGACGATAACTTAATAAGCAGAATATCGTGACTTATTGCACTGTAAGCATCGCAACCATATACAATTTAGTCCTGTCTAACACAGAACGGGTATCACCAGTGACCTTCAAGAGATCCGTTTCATAGCTATGGAAACCATGGAAAATTTGTTATTTTGGTTCCAACGTAGTTCCACTTCTCTTTGTTGCTCTGAGCAGATTCGTTAGTAATTCGATATATTTATTCTTTCAATTAAAACGAACAAATGAATTATCTTAAAAGCTGGAGAAGCTAAAGCATTTGAATAAAGTTTCAATTTAATTTTTATTACCAACAAAGAGAAACTTGGCCGAAAAGTTTCAGAAAATTTTATTTGCAATTCTTAAAAAGGATGCCTGACTAAAATAAAGTTTTTTCCTTCTTGTCTGAAAGTGTAGAGAGTGTACGAACTGTTCCAGGCAATGAAGCTTGATTTCCTGTTAACTTGAAATATATATTGCGATATATTCAGTGCGGCACAATTTTTCTACTTTTAGATTTTGCAGGTTCTCATGCTTGTAAATATAGTAAAAAAATTACATAAAAGTTAACTGCATCGTCCTTACACAAAAGCTCTCTTTTCAAGCAATCAGTGGATAATCCCGGAACTTTCTTCATGAACGGAAAGGATTTGTATAGAACCCCACCATTCATTTATGGTGTAAATGTGACACAAAGTTAAATTCTCAAGATAAACCGCAGTAATCCGGAGCTAATCTACCGCTTAAGTTCTGGTGTAGGGATTCTATATTCCTTTGAATTAGTCATGTAGTCATGTCGTTGTTGCTACTCGAAGAGGATTTTTTTTTTTTTTTAAATTTACACTGTCTGCTTTTCCTGGGAAATTCACTGCTGCATTCATATTTAAAAATTATACGGGGAAATCCCTTACGGCTTTTAGGAATTCGATGTAGCATGCATGGAATACAAATTAAATTGTTATCGGAACATGGGAATCAATGGAAAATTGCCTTTGCATCTGTTTGTTTTTTTTTTTTAGATACCAATTGCCTATAGTCCCCCCACCGGGAGTATTATTTTATATTCCCACACGAACATGCATATGTGTATTTCCGAGCAATTTATTTTAAAATAACGAAGTTACGTGTCGAAAACCACTTTGATTTTGTAAATGTGATAACAGCCGAATAAAGTAATGAAAAATGTGTGCGTTGGCAGATGTTTTTAGGGGACCATACCCTACCATATCATCATTTCCGAGAAATTTAATATATTAATGGTTGAGATGATTCGAAAACAATAAAACTTCTATGAGGGAGTTTTGTATCAGTTTCATATGGAATGATTTTTAAATGCTGCCAGGATGTTTACCTTTAATTTCTCGTGGTAGCTTTTGAAAAATTGCATTATTTATTTATTATAAAGTATATCTATGATTGTCTGGTTTAATAAATGATAATAATAATAATTGATATATATGATATCATTCGTTTTATTAAATCAAGGCTCAAAATTACAATGTTTCCCTATAAAAAGCGACAGAATCCCTTTTAGCTTTGTAGGATTGATAAATTTACTTTTTTATGGAAATTTTATTTATGGCTAGTATCGAGTAACATAATGAAAATGTAATCGATGAAAAAGTCAGCCGTATGGTAAAGCAGAAAGTAAACCAGCAAATAATCTTGGCTCTGAAAGTTGTAGTATGGAGTTTTCAAAGCACTTTGAGATGCCATCAAGTCAAGGTAAGGAGGGAAAGCTACTGAATCACTCTTGAAATTTTTGTACATATGGTGTTAGGATTATATTAGGGGCATCCAAAGGAAAGGCTTTTTGATTGCCTTTCTGAATGGAACTGGATATCTAGTTTACAACTTGGAAGTTTATAGAACTTTCTTTTTCATTCTGATGGGTAGCTAGTCTATCACTGCAACATATATAGACCATAGACACGGCAGAACTATTATCACTACTGTTGAGAAAATCTATAAAAAAGATTGCAAAGAAGAATTACATAGGTAGCTTTAATCGACGATCAGTGATATAAGATAATTGAATTAAATACTTGGTCAGCCGAGCAATTCTCATACAATTTTTTCCTGTAGTAACTTCAATCCACATGAAAGCTACATTTCCGTGTTATGATAATCCCCAGAACTTTGCTATGTATTTAGGTGTACTTCAACTCTATCATATAGATATTTGCATTTAATTGCAACTATAATTTCTGGTAGTAAATTCAAAAGTTTTGCTTGTAATATTCCGAGCACATCCTCAATTAATTTGCTTTCATGTGATAAGCAATAATTGCAACTTCTCTTGTGGCTAACCAAGCAATTTACTGGAGGTATTCTTATTAAATATGGTGTTCGAAAGAAGGTCACATTTGTAACAATTAGGTGTGTTAGATGTGGTAAAACATTTCATGCTTCAGGGCATTTAAATTTTCATTTCTGGAAAATTTAATAATGCCAAGCTTCGTGAAATTTCTGCATAGCTTTTTAACGTAGAGCATAACGTTTGAATTAAAACAACTGTATCATGACTTGAGAAAATGCCAGAAATTTTTACAGAGTTCTACATTCCACGGAATCCTTGAATGGTATTTCAAGAAGCGAGAGAAACAGTTTTTCACATCATTCAAAGGGTGCAAAAAATATTAATTATAAAGACTGCAAAGTGAAAAGGTCGATCTGTATATTTTTTTCAGATATTAATTAATAGATAATCCTGCAATGCAATCCACTGACAAATGCTTCTTATGACGAAACTATTCCAAATTTGAAATAGGGGAAAGAGGTCTTCTAAATATACCGATCGCGATGGCACTTAGAACATTAATAGGAAGAGAGTTTAAGATTCTAAAAATTTTGACGAACACCGTAATGAATAATTTCATCGCAGATTAATAGAAGCGACTGGTATCAATGACATGGTAATGCAAAGGGTATTGTATCAGAGAAATTTGCGTTTTCCTGTTCATTTTTGTTTGTTTTTTAATTCTGAGCGAAAGTCCTCGGATGATTATCAAAAAAAAAGAAATAATGTAGAAAAAGGTAATTCATGAATTTCTAATGATACTGCTGTGTTAAAATTCAGTGGTGTTGCGAATGTATAGTAGTGTATATTATGTTCCTTATTTCATTAATGAAGTAATGAAAACACATGAACATATACCACAGTATCTTTAGATTTCTGCTCGTGCAGGTATATAGCAATCGTTCTTTCCTGAACCTATCTATCTGTGGAAATAATAGAAATGTGAAGGTAGCTCAATAGGAGTAGCATAGTAATTGTCCTGAAATTAAGTTGTAATGGATCGGGGATCAATATTAGGACTAAGGACGACAGAAAGAGTGGCAAAAAGATATTGAAGAAGTCAAGGAAATCAGTACGAAATAAAATGTCTGAATCGCAAATAGCCAGCGGCTATAACAATTCTAAGGAAAGTGAATTTTTATCAAAAATCACACACAAGACAACCTAACGATATAGAAAATATCAAATAAAAAAATTAAACATCCAGAGCATCAACACATACTGGTGTTGAACTCCAGATTTCAAGAACCCCCTACAAAGTGGTGATGCATTTAAAACGGAACTGGGAAGGTTAATTGCTTGTCATTTAATTTTTTTTTGTCCACTACACCAACAACAACCCTAAGATTGCTTGAAGGAACTTGTCCTTCTAGAATTTCGAGTTGAATACAATTCAATTTCAGCACTTTGCAATTTTCAAGAAAAACACGTACAATCTTGGATATTGCTATTGATTTTGCAGTTGAATCTTCTCCGATCACCCCTGGGGATTAAAACTGATACGATTTCATCTTGTGTTGACCCCTGACCTGACAAACAATTCACCTTGCACTGCTAAGATGGGTTTGCAACGAAATAAAGCCAGTCGTTTCTCAGAATATCCCAGGCAGAATATTCCCTGGCAGAGTCTGCTCTTTCTTTGAACATGAATATTGAATTTAAATATCTGGATCTGCTTTAATTTGCCTGAATTTTAAACATAAAAGTCCTTTAATAATTTATTCGATGCCATTGGCGAACTGAGTAAATTTATCTGCGAAGCACTACGAGGGTGGGTGCCTAGAGATGGGTGAAACACAGAATTTTTAATAGCCATGGATGCATGTCGTAATTTTTTGAACAACCCTTGAGTCGTCAAAAACCATTTTGTCAACCTGTCACATCCTTTCGGAAAGCTGAGCAAGTTTTCAGTTTGTCGTTTAGAGAAATCCTTCCAATGTCACAGTCGAATCGTTTCACTTAAATTGATTGATTGATGGGGGGAATCCAGGGTGGAATGGACACTATTGCCGAGGTACTGGTTACTTCTAGCAGCAGTTTCCACGAATTACTAAAGCTAAGATAAAAGTTCCGCACACACAAGTTCGGTTCTCCCGAGAAAACAGCTAATGGCACGGAAAAAGCAATATAAGGACATGTTGGGGGTTTTTTCTTCCCGGATAATAGCTTTAAATTTATTGAAGGCGGGCGCCTGGAAAAGTTTTTATCGCGCCACTATTTCACTACCAGTTGGTTGTTTCTATTCACGTTTTGTTCGCAAAGCCAATTTGTGTTTTTCCACAAGGGAAGAACTCTCCGATAAAAAAAAAACTTTGCCTTCATTAAGCTCCACGAAACCAAATTGGACAAAAGTGGCAGCCCACCCTACATCAGGATATCGGGCGAAGTTTAATTGATGTTGTTCCTATTGCGGGCCACAAAAACAAACGCTTTGAAAGAGCGAAATGTATGAGTATTAACTTCCATAGAAGAAGCGAGTTGATTGAACTCTACGACAAAAAATTGGTGCAGGTTTTTGTTTGAGATGAGTTCACATGATGGAGTTTGCAAGTTAATTTAGATAGAAAAAGGGATTTTGGCTTCTATAAAATTGGAATTTCAACTCGAGATGACAAAAACGTAGCAGCATTGTATGATTTTCATTTGAAGTATGCATGGAGTCTACACTAAAAAAGGTGCTAAAAAAATGAAACTCCATTTACCCACAGGGTAATTTAAATTTTTCCGTTCAATTACAACCAATCTGATATGGTGTTCAAACTGCTGCAAAAGTCCTATGACATTTGAAATCATCAGGATATCGTTTCTGCTGGAGGCCAACGATCTGAAATGGAGCGAACAGCTTGGCCAACTTCGTATTGATGCTGGTCAAGATTCATTTCCATTATTTGAGGATGTTGGAGAACTACCAGAGTCCTGCGAATAAGAAACAGTCGAGAACCCAATAAGAATACCATAAACTTGCTGCATAACTATGATCCTGCCTGCCAGATCCCTGGCTGTATTAAAAAATGACATAGAAAGTCTGAAGTATTATTACAGTCAATAATATTATTATTCAATAATAATCTGGATTTCGAACATCAATCAATCAATAGATCTTTTCACATATATTGACAATAATGAGCTTATGTTCTGAGTTTGGTTGTTCTTCTTCGTTATGTTAATTTGTGACTATTTCGTTGCTGCTGCGAAGGGGAATACCTCTGGGTTCAGTATAGGGTCCTCTTTTTTTAAGCATTTATATCGATGACATTGTTGAGGTAATTGCAAAATACACTTTTTCTCTTTTGTTCTTTAAAAATTGAATAGAATGCTCCATCTCCTAAGACTAGGAAAATATTAAAGTACTTATGCAGTCTCGTTTCTATTGAAGTATATCTTTATACGTTTCTGATTCACGGTACTCGATGTTTCCATAAAAATTGAATTCTCTATTTCTCTATTTCCACGTAAGCTTGTGCAAATAAAAGTTATCATAGAACTCTTGAGCTCTGGTAATCCTTATTTATGTATCTGATCATCTGTGTCACATTCTAAATCTTATAAAAAGCTTGATGTGTTTTTTATTTCTGGCTTAGCTTGGATCGATCACAAAAGTCAGACTGTGTGCAATTTTAGAGGTGGATTAAGAAAGAAATCTATCTCCGATTGATTAAACCCATATCACGTCTCCAATACTTCAGTTTGCAATTCCATCAATACTTCCATAGATGAAATTGAGAATTTAATCCCTTACGTTGGGCGAATTGTGTCATTTTAATTTTTTTTCGGATTTTTCAAAGGCACTAACGTTTGTGAGGGTCGGAGGAGGATTTGATATCGTAACTTTTCGAGAAAGAAAGTGGTTGATGAGGAGGATTGATTTAATCAGTAGTGATGGCGATTTTCTAAAACAAGCACACCGTCCTCCAAGAGAAAATATTTAAATTTGCAAAGAGTACCTATCCTTGATGTTAGTTTGTTAGTTGTTAATTTGTGGATTTTAAAATTTCATAAAGTTTGTCAGGAACATTCGATTGTACTAAGTTTTTTACGCCTTGCATTTTATGTAATAGAACGCACAACACTGTAGATTGCGGAGTTAGTGATAAAGTAGCCTAATTCAAAGCTAGAAAAAGAGCTTTACAGGTTTCCACCGCAAATTAAAGAAATAAATAAGTCACATGCCCCAACTAAAAAGGAAAACACATTGCTTTCGTGTGCCTGCAAATGTAATCCAAATGTAAACCCAGAAAATTTGGTATATAACCCTCTGATAATCTCACATAATTTACTCACCCGAAGTTTTTTTCTGCTTCAATAAATTTAACTCAAAGAAAATCTCTTTAATTTATTCTAATCTACCAAAAATATTCTCTAAAGTTCGTAGGATTCAGTTTTCCCCAAGACAACTACTCGAATCCCTTTAACTAATCCCTTTTATTATCAAATTCCCACCTCCAAGAAGAAATGAACAGGCTGCAGTTTTCAGCCCTATCCCGATCTACGAAGCGTTAAGCTCAAAGGATGAAGAAATCTACATCAGAATTGCACTCGTAACTTAAACTGTAAAGCCGTTTCCAGCGATGGTGAAGCGCCTGACGATATGAGTTAAATCGATATCCATGTACTTCTATAATCCAATGTACTATACAACTGCTCTATCCTGATGAAAGCGTGGGAGTGACTGCAGGTGAACGCTTCATTGCTGCGTAAATCCGAATTCTATGAATATTCCAGATAAGTTTATTTGGCAAAAGCTAGCAGAAAAAGGTAGAATCCATTTTGTCTGATGTACAACAGCAACAGGCTTAACTTGAAATGAGCGTGGGTGTGGTGGAGTGGATGGTAGAGTAGAGATACTGTTAGTTAAAAGAAAAAGCCATTTTAGCTACTATTAAATTTACTGTTCTATTTTTTTTTCTTCTTTTTTGATGAGAGGATTATGAGCCCGGCAGATTCAAGTTTTATTGAATCTGCTAAGTGCAGACACCTTTGAAAATTACAAAGCAGGATTCATGGTAAAAGTGTTCCAGAAAAGTCGTTGTAAGTGAAGAGCACTGCAGGATATGCACATATAGTCTGATGGCTTGAAGGTGATAATTCTCCCTTCCACAGATAATCCAGAAATATGTGAAAAGTTGTGGAATAGTAAAAGTACAAGATAAAATCTTATGCTGGGCTTACGTAAAGTTTCTACAAAAGTCCTGTGTGCAGTCTCATGAAATCTGAAACCTGTTTTTTTACCATTTTTTTCTTTATTACACTGCAACATAGCTTACCACATGAAGCTTTTTACAAGGCTTTGAATGAATTGGATGATTCCTTTAAAACTGAAAACCTTTTAGAACTTTACTTCGTGAAAAACTTCTTGGCTAACAACAACAATCCCCATCACTTCCTCTAATTTAATGGTGAAGAAAACAGGAAAATCCCACCTTTATCACAATAAGGGAAAAGGGAAATGATAGATATATTAGAACATTACCACATCAGAGATTTCAGAACTAATTACATGCATGAACGACTGGAATGTTTTTATATACATTTTCAGATTTTAGGATTCAGATTGAAGATTGATATGGCATTTGGCATATCTTGTTGATACTTAAGGAAAAGGTAGAATTCACATTTTCAAGGATTCCATGCTCTTGTCCTTACTTATTATTCTTTTATTGCTATTTCTGCCAAGAATCGAGTCAGATATTGGAAGCAGAGCATAATTGGTAAAATCTAAATAATGTTTTTTTCCCAACCAGGAACTTAACTTTACAATATATTATGTTGTCTAAGGCAGGAGCTGATTTGAGATTTGCTATATTTTTGTAGAGATAAATATATCCCAAAGGGGTTAAGAGGATGTAAAAATTGATTGCATTACACAGACTAAAGTCTGCGGTATCCCGTAAGGTTCAGTACTTGGTCCATTAATGTGTAATCTATTTATTAATAATCTTTCATCGAGCTAAAATATTTATTGGTCTCAAATAGCAGCGATCTCATGGTGAATTCACGTCTGATTGAAATGAGAATCAGTTCAGGAAAACATTAAGTAACATGAAGAACAAGTTTTCGTTTTAAAATGTAAATCTTATTAAACCTTAAAGAACTAATCTTCATATTGATTTTGTGCAGGCCCATTTCTATTTTCCTCTATTTCTTGTAATTCTCTTCTAAGTTCTTCAGCACATTTTGAAATATGTGCCTTTGGATGAAGTGGAGGCAACCATGAAACTGTATCATCTTCCTTATTCCAGTAGTAATGAACCCCGGTACCCCGATCATATACTTCCTCCCAACTTTCTGGAAGTGGAAACTTTTTTAAAAGACGTACTTTTGCTTTGATATATTTAGGATCAGGTTGAAGGATTCCATCTCCCCACCTATTAAGGCAGTAAAGGGTACAGCGATGGAAAATATTATATTTATTTGGACAACATTCGTAACCGGCAAAAATTTCTTCATTTTGCATTCTTTGCTTCATTTGTTGTATCCAGAAACTTTCGTATCGTTTTTTCAGAGGTTCTTTTTCATATTGTGATGGTTCTTCTTCCCGGAAATCTTGAAGGATTGGTTTATTTTTACACTTTTGCGTTAAGAATCCACGTTTTTGTAATTTTTCTTGAAGTGCAGTGGGAAGGGACATTTTTTTGGAGTGTTATTGATTACAAGTCTGGAATTGAAACGAGGCGTATCGTGATTATTCTTTGAATCATTGTGTTTGGAACTAAAATTGAATAAATCTAACAAACCAGCCTTTGTAAATAGATTAAGAGTAGTTTTTGCTCAGGGCTAGTACGCGTGTTGAATGGAACCGTCGAAGGATTTAGCAAGTGGAGGAACTGTTGTTGTATTTACTATTTTTTTATATTTTTTTTTTTACTCGGTTGTGTTAACACGGATATGGACTGCAGTATTGGTACCCGTAAATGTTTTTTTTCGTCTCTTCCTTTCTGTTTTATCAATTACCCACCCTAAATGTCTTGAGAGTATTGAGGAAAATTTCAACATAATGAATAATGTTGAAAGTGTTTGTAAATATGTAAAGTAGGAAACCATAACGAATAAATCCAACCATAGAAAACTTATTCAAAAGAACCAGTCTCTGTAAAGATTCAAAAGGGAAAGAAACTGAGAATTTGTCTAGATTGAGACTTTCAATAAGTTCAAGTTCCGAGTTCGGCCAAACTTTCCAGTAAAGTTTCAGGCAAAGTTGTATAAGATAGAAAAGACAAAGTACAATACAAAGGTTCACATTACTCTACTGTTATTTTGTAGATTCTTATGACCAGGGATCCCAGATTTGACTAAGTACATATATGCATATACATACAAAGCAAGGGTTGTAAGCAAATTTCGTTTATTTCTTACTTTAATATTTCCTAGAGATAAATACATAGATAGAATTGTTACACCTGACAATGAGTAAGTGGACCCCTGGAATCCAACTTTTTAGAGAAAAATATAAAGAAAATTCTTTCCCCACTCCTCTCCTTGAAATCCACTTAAATCCAGGAAAATTCATCTCTTCCTGAATCTTCCTTTAAACAACAATCTGCAGCATGCTGGAACATGCATAAAACATGCTGTGCACTTCATCTTTCTTAAGAAGCAACTAAAGTGGAATTAGCGCATGATGATAATGAAAAACAATTTTTTTAAATTCCAGAATAGCAAAATTTTTCGTTATGATTAGAATTTCTGTTCGTGAAAAATATTCCTCCCTCAAATATGCATTTTCGCCCTAATAAGTTAGATCCTGCATGCATAGAAGCATTCAGGCAGGTGAGATAGGTATATGCATGCGAAGTTGAAAGATTCATGAAGCCTCGGAAATTGTTGAGAAATTTTATACATACCTGGGTGAATAAATTCTTGTATGAAGTTGTGTGAGCTTTCACTACTCACATTTCAAAAATTGTAAAGTGAAGTTTATTATGAAGTGACTTTTGTTAATTGAAGTTGCACTGAAAGGAAATTGGATTTTGAATTTTTCATTGATTACTTCGATTGTAAAATAAGAAATTACGTTGAAAGCAGTTGAAAGCATGCCAAACACATTTTAATAATGGGAGGCATTTAAAAATTTTAGTTCAATAAGTAACATAATTATTTGAAATTTTTCAAACGCAATCTCTATAAAAGTGGTCTCTATTTGACGAGAACAATTACTGTCCAATTTGGAAAAAATTGATCTATTGAAAAAAATGGGCGGAACCGGGTTCGAGTGCACCGAAACGATCGAAAACAAGTCAATCAGCTGAAAAAGTCTTAGCCACTGTTTTTTGAGATTCATAGGACATACTATTTATTGACTATTTTGAACAAGGAAATATTAACGAATTTTATGCAGCATTCTAGGATCCATTGAAACACATTTAACGAGAAAGCAGTGCTGTTTCATCGTGATAATGCGCTAGATCACTCATGAGCAATCGCAACAGAAAAATTGATAGAATTACGACATGAACTGCTTTTACGCTATTCTCTAGATTTAGTCATGGGAGTTTAAGCTGTTTTTCTATTTTTAGATGGGAATATGCGAGGATCACTCTTTTATATCCTTTAGCTTCTTTATTGACCGGATATTCTTTGCACTTGCAATTTGGGTATCTCAAGTCAGCTAAATCCTTTTTTTCACATAATGCATGGGCACTAAATCCTCCTCAAGCCTTGAGATGAATCTCAATTTATACGCTAGATGGATTTGCCTTTAGGCCACTAGTTCCCGTTTCAACTCACTTGCATGCAAGAAATCGAAATTTCAAGAATCTCATCTTAAATGTGAAAACTTCAAAGTAGCCAGAATTTGGTATGTCCATGTTCTTGAAATTGAGAATTAGAGCTAATGCATAATTTTGTCTTCATTCCTTGTCGTTCCAATTCACGTCGCTTATTGCATAAACTTTGAAACATTATAAAATTTCATTCATTCTTGCCTATCCTGGTCGTGACGTGACTTCCTTACCCAGCAACAAACACAATTTTCATCAGTACAGGATACCAGCATAATCCACATCGAAGAACTGAGTAAAGAAAACTTCTCAACCACAAGTTGCTATTCTGCAAACGTATCCCACTTCTTTTGATCCCATAAATGTTGAAAGTTTCCTTAAACCCATCCCTGTGTTAAATTCTTCTTTAATCATACGACCAAAATACAAAATGTGCAAAGTTTGTGCAAGTTGGCACCCTCCCGCCCGCAATAACAACAACAACTCAAGGATACTCATGGATCCGGCGGAACAGTTTCAATCAAACCAACTCATCTGGGTTGAAGCTTTATGCTATGTTGTGGCGCCTGCCTGAGTTTAGATCGAAAATTTTCATTGTTTTTGCCATGGGAATATCATAATAAGTCCTGCCTCTGCACTTCACCGCCAACATTATATAGATAGCCTTTGTACTGTTGCTGCACTTGTAAATTCCTTCAATCGAACTTCTCGAGTGTTTGCTTTTATGAAATTATAGTGTCAGTGGCCATCAAAGAAGATGTATTGCCCAGTTTAAATAGGACAAATGATGGAGAATGCTGGGAATTGAACTTGACGTTATTTGTTGCTGGCGAAGGGAGGGCGAAGGCTGTAATCTGTCCTTGTTCACTACTTAAGGAAGTGGTTTACCTGATATGGAATTATAAATGTGACGAGGCAGTTCCTCAAGGCGTTACATTATTTTGTTTTCCTGAAGTCGAACAGATTATATAGATGGAGGTCTGATTTGGAAAATGGACTTCAGCCCCTTTGTATTGTGGTTACCTTGCCGAAGTGTTACAAGGAATTGAAAACGAACATGTTGGATCTACCGTCTGCGTCATTCGTAGGGGTGAGTCCGTTTTCATTTGTATCATTGTATCTCACACTTTCGAGATAGTCGATATGTCTTTATAAATTTTAGAACTTGAATAGCGTTCGGTATATATACATATTCATTTCTGTGCCCGATTACCTAAATCGAATGTGTTGGTAGCCCAAGAAAACAGTGAGCCGATAATCGTTATCAAGAAGGGTTTATTAGATCTGATTACTCTTTCAGTAAATGCAAAAGGCAAAAGTAACAAAGTTTTCGAATTCTTTTACACGAAAAGCTCTTAAAAAATGAAAATTTGAACGAACTAATATGGTAATGCCTGCCTGAGAGCCATTGATCACATCTACTTGCATTACCAGGGGTACTTCCTTCATGAACTTCCTATCAATAGAAATAGTCGACGGCGGTAGAAATCAGCGAGTGGACGGCGGTAGAAATCAGCGACTCGACGGCGGGAGAAATCAGCAAGTCGACGGCGGGAGAAATCAGCGAGTTGACGGCGGTAGAAATCAGCGAGTCGACGGCGGGAGAAATCAGCGAGTCGACGGCGGTAGAAATCAGCGAGTCGACGGCGGGAGAAATCAGCGAGTCGACGGCGGGAGAAATCAGCGAGTCGACGGCGGGAGAAATCAGCG
>QYTT01050620.1:0-10298 GCA_006980735.1 Dasypogon diadema
AAATACGCCGTCTTTTTCGCCCAAATTTTGTACACGCACTCAGCAGGCCATCCCCTTTCGAACGAGCCCTCCCCCACTCCGATCCGACGAACTTTAGAATTTCGCCCAAAAAAATGCCAAGGCTATAGCCCATGAATTTTGCTCAAATTGGTCAGAATTTTTTTCGGCGGGATTTCGGCGGGATTTCGACGTCAGTCGAAAGGGCGGAGTTCAGAGGCTCCGAAAAAAGTGCCCCCACCGCGCGCCGCCCCTGGGTTCCCGAGATATGAGCCAAAAACCAAAATTTCATACTCGCGGGCGTTTTCCTGGGTGGTTTCGCGCAAATCGCTCTGGCTCCGAAATACGCGGTCCTTTTCGCCCAAATTTTGTATACGGTTTTTGCGCGATCGGGTCGAAAAATATTTTGTTGCGTTTTTGGCCTCAGTCGAAAGAGGAACCTCCAAACGCTCAGAAAAAATTGCCCCCCCCTGTGCGCCGCCCCTGCATTCCCGAAGAACAAGCCAAAATCCACAACGCGATGCTCGCGGTTGTCTGTTCATTCAATTTGCTGTAGCTACGCTGAACCGGGGAATTTCGTATTTTCGAAAGACGGACCTTCAGGAGCTCATGAAGGTTGCCCCCTATTCGGTGACCTTGAATTGTAATGTTGCAAGCTAAAAGCTATAATTGCATACTTGCAGGCGCTTTTGATTTGAACGTGCTCTAACTGCGTAGAAGCACAGGATTTTCCAGCGTATTTATCGCAGGTTGGTGGTTGCCGCTTATCGTAGTTGTCAGTGGTTTCAATTTCGCGCTGGAGGGGGGTGCTTTGGCGACTTGCATAAAGATCAGTCTAAACATCGAAACCTGGAAAGAAAATGTGGGGTGGGGTGGAGTTGTTGAGGGAAGAGTAAGAACTGCCAGTTAATTTATAATTTTTTCTGTTTATTACCATAAATTAAATGTAAATATGTACACGTTACGTAAATGTGATGGGGACTCCTCGCCGCTTCTATGAAGCGGGCGGGTTTCATGCATAAATGCAAGAGGAGCGATGCGACGGCAGCGCTACTCCCTCGGAGAGGCTAGGGATTGGTTACAATGAACGTTAAAAATACAAAATAAAAAAGGAAATAAATAGCACTACTAAACTAGTGTTTGGGCAAGTCTTGAAATAGATTTTCTTTTGCATTCACACACTGGAGAGTTGCAGACGGGGAGGGGGAGGGTTCGGGTTAAAAGAAAATGAATTTCACAGACTTGGAACTATTCAGCAAAACCTTTCAAAGATTCCTAGTTCTAGTTTCAGCTTAGCCATTATCCAACGATTAATTTAGTCACGTGATCTCCTAATTTTCCTAACTAAAAATAAATAAAATGTTTCGCCCACCATTTGCAGTCTCTATGCGAGTTCGAGATGGCCTGAGTTTCAAGTGTCGCGACATTCATTGATGTGGAAGGCACTTTGGGGACGGCACCGACATTGATATCCTTCTGAACTGATTTCCGTTGATAATTTGAACTGATTTTTGTACCTTTATAGTTTGCAATTACCGTTTCGTGAGAAGACCCGTGAAGTGTTCTCCTTCTTCCGATTCAGACCCCCAAAGACGCCCTCACATCCGAATGGCCATCAGAAACTCGATAGAAAGTGACTAACTAGTTTTAATTTAAAATTTCCAGGCGTTCCGTACGCCTCTTCGTTTCAATAAATAATTTAAAGAGATTTTGCAATTCCTTAAAACTACACGCGTTCCTTGTTTAAATGCACAAGCTCGTCCCTACCGGAGCTTCGACTACTCACTTTTTCAGTTTAACTAGACTAAGAGCTAAGAGTTATCAAGTAATTGTTATTCGATGGTTGAAGGTCTATCCGTTCCGCTATCTGCCTACGTTCCGTTCCAGCCAAGCTACCTAAGCGACGATTTTATGCGGCTGCATCCATTTCTTCATGTAGTAGCAGAAGAGCGTCGAGATGTACACCAGAATCATGAGGGCACAGGTCACCGCCAGCGCTAGCACTGATGTTTTCGTGGGGCAGGGCTCTATTATTGTAACAGTCTTATCTGAAAGAGTAGAAGGAAATGTGTGAACTAAGAGAAATAAATCAGTGGGTATATGATTATAAGTACGATCCACAAGTTCCACACATTCAACAGTCCAAAATTTAATTGACTTCAGTGCAGTGGGTTTAAAATTTACAAAACAAATATCTTTTTTGGACCAATGTCCACGAAGTTGACTGTTTCTAATTGCGAAGAAAGGGCTAAATACATCATTCATTCTGCTCCTGTCCCCCTGTTGTGGTTGCTGACAACGATCACGAGTTTTCTGATCACATACAAAACGTCCTAAGCCGAATACAAAATTGATGTCTACTGGCAGGCCTACTGGTCATTCCGAAAAAGAATGAAGAAAACTCGATTTGAGAATTCCCTTTTTACGGGATTTTATTAAGAAGTCAAACATCATACCCTCATGCCAGATCGAAGACTTACGTGGAACTCTCACCTAAAAACAGGTGCAGGAATCTTATGGACGTGCCAATGGTATTTTTATATAAATTAAGGGCTTAATTCAAATACGATGTAATTTGAAAAGGAATCAGTGTCCAAAATCTTATTGGGTTCAAAATGATCGACAGACATGGCACTCTACCAGCATGGCCTAGCCTACCGCCTACAGAAACCCACCACTGGCTTGACATATATTTCCTAATCCATCTCAGGATAAGCAGTTCAGACTAAACACTTTGCGCTTAGCTTACATCGGAATGCCGGACCCTGTCGAAGGCCCTTAAAATATGCAGGAACATTTGGTTGGGAGTGTCAGCAAACCACTAAAAACGGTAAAAAAAAAACTCCGGTGAAACGAAACAGCTGTCTAGTGGGTTGGTTGGCAGATGAAGCAAAGTATTGTGAGATTTGCAGGTTTTACAAGCAATTTTAAGATCTCTGTTCGATAACGAACTCATGACCATCTGAGTTTCTTGGAGTCGTAAGGGCAATTTTTTTCTGGTTACTTACAAATAAAATAACATTTCTTATAGCTTATACACATTAACACACTCTCACACACAAACACAACTGCATTAATGACCCAACAAGATTTTTACCTTTTGTAAAATCTGTGCTAGGATCAGCTTTGAAGAACTCTCGTTTCTCATCGCCAAAGTCGAGGACGAGAATTTCTTGTGAAATATTCATGTCATCTTCAGCTTCTTTGGTTTCATTGCTGAAAATTGTGAAAAAAATTCTTATTCTGCAACAGAACTGATTCCAAAACCACAAAAACAATTACCTTTCAATGGAACGTTTCTTCCTGCCCCATGACTCTACTGATTCCAAGTTCCACTCACAAACTGCAGGTTCACATGGTCCCAGACAATACTTGACGTTGCATTGGAAGATCACCCCGTAACTTTCCGTAAATCTGAAGGCTTCGTACACCGACTGGAGCGCATTGCCATCTGGTGTAAAGCCAGGGAAGATGGTTGGATCTGTTGGGCAACCTTCGTCGTCGATGATTTTGAAACTCGTCCTTGCATCTTTGGCCATGGCAACACATGATCGTGCAAAGATACCGTAAGGAGCTGGAAATAGAAGATGAGAATTTATTGAACTTCTAGCGTTTACTACGGCTTCAGTTGACACTTACTGTCTTCGGGAATTTCAATTCGGAACATAAGACGATCTCCAATTCGAACCGTTTCGACCTCACGCTGCCTGGTGTCCAAAATTCTGATCCTTGGCGGTGGTGCTTCGGGGGATGAGTTGATATGGATCATTTCTGGGTCGCGAATTGGCATCATTCCGAATGTGATGTTCTTGGAGCTCATGTCGTACGTGCACTTGACTTTGTAGATTTTATCCGCTTTGGTCATGACGACGCTGTGGTGTTGCAGGACGACGGTGTTCGTGTAGACCCCGGTCTTGGAAGAAGATTGTTGCAATTGATTTTTGTACATATGGTTCTACAGTTAAAAGAAGCCACATTCGAGGGAAATGAGTGTTTTCAATAGGTCAAATAAATTGAGTCGTATGAGTTCCTATGTCCCTGTTACCTGTGTCAAATAATGGTATGTTGTATGTACAGTGACAGTAGTAGTCGACATGCAATCAAGAACTGGCTGCCGTCATGCCGAAAGTAACAAAGGCAGAGATGGCGTCGAAATTGTTACAACCACCGAGCTGATGGAGAGTGAGCTTAGGCGTTTGTTGGTTATTTGAACACTGATTTTAGCACCTATCGTAGTTTGCGCTGTGCAGCGCCCCAATATTGAAAAGCGTTTCGGTCGTCCATGGTGAGCACAAGCAACGGGCCATGGACGAAACGAAATAATTTGGATTTCCATCGAATCCGGCTTTAGAAAGAAAGCGAACACAAACTTACCACACTTTGTGTATTGCAATCCTGTCCAGCCATGGTCAAGTCCAACCTGAACGCGTCCGAATTAATGACGTCGATGTTGCAGGTTTCTGATCGTCCAAGAGCGTAAATGCGGCCGTTGAATGGCTTGTTCGTACGAACCTGGACGGCAATTCGGGTGTCCTTACAATGAACGGAAACTGCGAAATTCGAAAAAATAATTAAAATTTTGATATCAACTCTATTAGACCTGGCATTTACCATCATAGCACGTTCCAGTTTTGTCACAATTGACGTCATTCCTGGTCATGTTGTTCAGGGTTGGATCTTCGGTGGCATCGAAAGTGACTGGGAGGGTGTGGTCCGTTTGTCCAGGAGCAGGTGAGGTTGCCTTTTCGCACAGATTTTCGAAGTACTGTCCAATTGGTTCGCCATGGTCAATAAGTGGCCGCTCTCCATTCAGGTATGTCGACGGTCCGTCTGGAAGAGACTTGTGATCGAGGTGATAGAGCCGGCAGTTATATTGTGAGCCCTGTGGTTGACCCAAGTACAGGAATGAGCGACACAAAAATTCTGTTTCAATTTCGCAGGCTAGACGGCAAGCAGATTCGGATGTGACCTGAAGTTCTTTATCTGTGTAGTAGTGCAAGCCGACGTACTGAGCGACCTTTTCGTCTGACACTCCAATTCTTGGATTTTGAAAGACACGGTTGTTTTTACATGCTTGCTGTGGCTTGAGGCACAAGTTCTCGAAGTAGTCAGTTCCTTGTGCATCGACTAGTTGTACGAATTGGCCGGGGCTCCGTCTGTCCGAATCACTGAGGACACATTTCATGTTGTTGTAGTCGTACTCTACGGAGCGACAAGCAAATCGTTTTTCATTCAAACAAGCGGACAGGCAAGCCTCTTTGGTACTGGTGTAAATCAGAGCATTGTCCAAACCCCTGATGATTTTGTTGGGAACTCTTTCGAAGGCCCATGGTCGTAGGCAGACGTTTTCACTTCTCAGCTGCAGCTTCACCATATAGTACATACTCGCCGACCTCTGAGCCACAGCAGTAGGATTGTGGGCGTTAGAATCATTCTGCAACTGACAATGAGTTTCCTGGGCAGGTGACAGAGGGTTCACGACGAAACTAAATGCAGCAGCCTGGCAGTCGGGCTCCTCTCTACACCATCCCTGGCACTCGTACAGCGACAGGTTTTTCACACTGTAGTACGTCGTCCCTGAGAAGTCGTAATCTGTCAATTTCTCAAAGGCCATTCTCCCCAGAACTGATGGCATCACGACCGCTAAAAGCAGCGTCCAACACAGTAGTATTCTCGACGTCCGCATCTGTAAGCAAGAGAAAGACAGAGGGGTCAATGTCATTCACAAATTTCATAACGATTTTTTCGTAGGAAAGAATGTTTGCAAAAATCTCACAATTCGGCGAAAATGACCGAATACCGTAAGGTTCCTGTTCGCATATTGCCTGCCATTCAGTTCGACGAATTTTGACGACAAGAAAGTCCAAACATCTGAACTCTTGCACTGCAATCTGGGATGCCTGCGGCGGAACGGAGGCTAATGAAACCACTGAGACGTGACGCTTGCTAGAGTCGCGACAAATCCGTAAAAATGTTTTAATGAACTGGAATTACACAAGCCCAAGCCCCAAGCTCGCGGTGAAGGTATTTTTGGAGGAAATATGCCTACCTGCGGGGTAATTAAGTAAGAGCAAAGCCAACAGGTATACAGAGGCCTGACCATCGTGATCTCATCATGTCACGTTAAACTGCACCTCTTACGACTCGAATTCGCTCGTGAGCCGGATTAGAGTGCATGAAAATGTGATGAGCGGGGTAATGAACCGGCAAGATGCAATGGTAAGGAAGGTAGCAGTCTTTTGTTTTTTTGGTGGAGGCTGAGGAACTTCCACATGATCAAGACTTGACTTGACTGGATGCCTATGGATCAGGTGCCGTTCGAGAGAAATGAGATTTTAACGATGTGAGCTTATTTGTTTGCTTAATTCTGGAGTTGGAGCTATTCATGCTACCGTACCGCTAGAAGATGTAATGTGAGACGTTTGATGGGTTTTTAATTTTAATTACAGGTGGAAGTGGAAGATGGACGTGGACCTGGACATATTCAGAGCATTGCAGAACGGTTTGAAGCATCACTGCAGCTTGATAATGAGGCTTTCAAAGAGATGAAAAGGAAATGCTTTCGGATAAATTACACGTAAAGTATCCGTTTCTCATTTGGATACATGCGCGGTTAGGTGAGCTAATGATAGTCAATTTTTAGAAAATGAACGGGGAGACCACGATAATTTATCCTTTAAGATTGGAATGCTATTGGTATGCGGGATAGAAATATTGGCGTAGTGTTGGGAAGTAAAATTGAGACTTGATTTTGGGATTTTTCTCCAGTTAACAAATTGCAAACACGTTGAGAAACACGTTAATCTAGCAGATCTAGGGAAAGGGAAGCAAAAGAAGTGGCAGCGGTGTTACAGCACGTTGTCCTTTGACAATATTAAGAGGGAAAGAAGTGAATTATGAGCAGAAAGAAAGGGAACGCTTTCCTTTCCATGCGATTTCCTGATAATGTTCCGGTTCGATTCACGTTTTCGTTCTAAACTCTTTCTTTTGTTGCTTTGCTAAGAGCCAGGCTTCCGAGCCATATGTTGTAATAGGCCTAACTTCTACAGAATATCATCCTTTAGAATCAAAGCACAATTTAAATTTGAGGCTACTTCAGTTGAAGATTTGTTTTTTTTACATTCTTTGTTATCTTACCCTTTGCATTATTATGTGACTCATGCTAGTCGGTTCTATTATTCTTCGATGAAATGATTCATTACCATATTCATCAATGACTCGATTTCCTACTGGGTTGCTGTTGGAGTTGCGCGAACACGTCGGCATCAAACAGTAGATTGTATGCACAATAAGTATCCATTTAGCCGGCTGAATACATTTAAAGTTAAGGATGACTGGATGCAACTTATTTTCACTGGTCTTACACAACTTCTTTCTTCTTTCCAACCATGTTTGTACCTTTTTCTGACCTTCAAATCTATTAGGTACACATCAAAAAATACCGCAACATCTTCCAAAAAAAAAAAAAAACAAGCCGCCCAGGAAATTTCATCACGTAGCGACCATCAATTCATTCATTTCTCACGGGCCTTTTGTCTGGTTATCATTTCAATATGCCCCGAACTATGCTTATTCCCGGCAACTAACCAGTAATAATGGTTAATTACGTTATCTCATCAGCCGTAGGTACCAAATTAGTTAGCAATTTAAGGCTAAAATTCCAGCAACAAGTGTTTTTGTGAGAGCTCTTCTCCCCATGCAGTACAAAAAAACAAACTCGAGAAATCTACTTAAAGATTAAGATAGAGTTAAAGAACAAGAAAAAGAAGAAGAAAGGGTAAATTAATAGAACAGGGGCCCCCACAGTTCGAACCCGAACATCTTTTATAAGTGGCCATGCTCCATGCTTCTAGTGCTTGTGCCCTTTCTGTGTAACCTTAGCTTGTAATTATGTTACACCTCTGTTCTCGGAGGGAGCACGCTTTGTGCTAGTGAAAGCGTAGGTTGATTGCACGCCACTGGGTCATAGAGGTGAGCAGTTATTAATAATTTTTCTAGTTTTTTACTGACCGGACAAGAAAAAGTTCTCATCAATTTATTGCAGACACCTTTTGGGTTTTTGTGTTCCCTTGTCAGCATTGATGGAGGATAGCCACACGTTGTTAATTAGCAGTAGTAGGATGGAGGTTGATGAGGTCGAGATTTTTGCGAACAGAGGTGCGATTTTTCAGACACTTATGCTTTTTTTATGCATTTCATTCTTTTAATGGGATTTTATCGGTTTTCTAGATAAATACTATCTGTGGAATGTTTCATAAAAAGTAAATCGGTAAGTAAAAAAGGTTTAGCTAAATTGGACGTTAACTTAAATATCTTAGAAGTTCCGGTATTAAGCAATCTAAGCAATGGATTGTCAATAGCTAGTTACCTAGTGCTCATCTCATGTCATTTATGAGCAGGGACCATCAGAAGACACCGCAATGCGCCCGTGTTAGACAAAGTTCAGGAGAAGACTTTTATACTTTGCAATCTTATTTCCAACAAAGTTTTAAATTCTCACGGTAATCTCTGGCAGTTAGCATTAGAAGATCCATTTCACCGCACATTTGAAGTGTATTGCTCGTAGGGCTTTAACCGGAAATAACGAGTAGTGTTGACCTTACGAACCACCAAGGCGCAGTAGATGGTTATCATCGGCCGAGAAGGTGCAGTCAATTATATTGTGAACTTTATAATCGTCAAGAATGAATTTTTATTGATGGAGACTACAAGCGCAGTTGTTGATACCCACTTGAGGCTAGGCAAAGAAAACATCTTCACTATCCATCCTTTCGGTATTCGTCAGCAGAATCAAGCAAGGTAGACGGCCGATTGAAATCTTGTACCTGGTGTGACTAAAGTACTAGTCTTATCTTCCTCGTGCAATTTAGAACCCTCTGAGGAAACAAAGATCTATCCAAGGTCACTTTATAATCGTAATTAAGCGATTTCATTCTTGTCTTGAGAGTGTAGTGTCCGACAAGTGCATTGACAGGTGGGAAATAATTAAAATAGCAGAGGAACGAATTGTGGTGTCATTAAGATTTTTCCATGCTTCTTTTTTTCATTTATTTTTAATGGGGTAAGGAAATATCAATTATGTTTTGTTTTATGGTTTTAAAACTTGGGTTTTTTCGTTTACATTTTGTTTCCTAATTGAAATTTCTCTAGGTGGTGGAAAATAGTAAATGAGAAGAGGAGAGCTAATTGTTAAAAATTTTATTCTTTACAAAAAATGTCAAGCGCAGACTAAAGATGGTCTTCGTCCATGTAAGGTGTTGCTATCTGGTGGGATATAAAAGGTCTAATTCACTTTGAACTAAAGGCAGGCTGCACAATACTACTGCCCGTTTACACAGTAATTTTTCAACTATTTTGCTTCAACGCACAGACGTTAAAACCAGGCTCGGATGCGTTATCCACTGCTAGAGCTTCCCACAGATTATCAAGATCAACGACGCTGATGCATTCATTTTACCAAGATGAGGATCTGGCACGTGATACAACACCGCAACTAAATTAAAGTTAATACCAATCTCCGCAGGGGTATTCTGCAAACTAAACATTGACTTTGTACCTTCTTGTTACCTTCAATAAATATCTGGGGGGAGTCAACTTAACCGTCATGTAACGAACATGGCCTGAAGAAAATGAACACGCCTTAAAATTAAAAATGTTCGGGCACGAGAAACTAGATTCATGCACGCCACATCTCTCTTATCTAGTCTTTGATACTGTCGTGTGTCGTGTCCCTTTAACACCTACATAAAGTTTTGAACCGTGTGCCACCATTGGCATTCGGGGCACCTCTAATTACAAGAAAAATCACCTGTCATTGCGGTAATGGCATAGACACGTTAAATTGTCTTCCCACCCCATCATATTTCAACTTTAGCAGAATTTCTGCCATTATGCGCACGATCTAAGGCCACTCTTACTTCCATCTTATTGCAAAACTTGAGTTATTCAATTGCGAGCGGCCGGCCGAATGTAATTTTCTAGCCGCGGGTAATTTTCTTTCAATTTAAAGCGCCATCTGCTTTATTATTTGTGCGCCGTCATTACCTGTGCGCCGCAGTGCTTTACCTGCGCCGTGGTACCTCCAAGATTCCAAAGGTAAACCAACGGATAATAATAGACCAAACCTAGGGGAGAGTGCAGCTAGGATTCGTTGTCCAGCGTCGGGGACGTTGCCTGGTAATTGTGTACTCAGCCTAGGAAGAGGTATAATAGATAAAAGGTAATTGAACATGCGCTTCTAGTACCCTGTGCAGACGGCAACTCCACCACATGCATTACTCTGAGGAGGAAATGACTGATTA
>QYTT01050747.1:0-11338 GCA_006980735.1 Dasypogon diadema
TTTTTGTAAATAATCCACTATTGCATTGGATATTACTTCGTTGGAATTATTATCTTTATATCCAGGTAACTTTTGTAAGACTTTATCTGGATTAATTGGTATAATACCTGCAGATCTAAATCCGGCGATTGCATTAGACGAACTGTTTAAATCAATCTCATCAAGTGAATTTTTAAGGAGTCGCGGAAAGTGTGCCTTTGGAAGAACACCACGATTATAAGTTTTCCAGTTATTTAGTACATGATCACAGGCAACATTCTACTTCAAGAAAACCGTTCCGTACCGAGATGCTTACAACTGAGAAAGAGGGGTCACCGGTCAAATGACCGGGTTTGGAACGTTTAGTGTTAAGGTCACTAAAGGCAGTCACGCGATTCAGTTAGATGAGAAGCTATCAATTCAAATGGAACTTTTTATAATAGCAAAAGAGGTTTCCGTTGCAGATCTGCTTCTTTTTTACTTAGTTTACAACAATAAATTTACCCTTCAGTAGGTATTAATTGTTTTTTAACAATATTAGGAGATTTACATTGTCTTTTTTTTAAATGTTTAATTAACATTAGTAAAACCTAAATATGTTCATACCTCGTCTTAAGTTTTACTCAAAAATTGCTATGTATTCATTAAAATAAAGTGAAGGCTGTGATCCACTTCACTCCAGTTGACGGTATTCTTTCTTGTGTACTGATTAAATAAATAAATCTTCTTATTGCTACCACGTAAGAGTGGAAAAATTATTAAAACGAACGCACGTTTCTCTGTCCGCTGGCATCCCTAATATCCTGATAGGGCGCATAATAAACAAGTTATATGGTGATAACTGCAAAACGAACTTATAATCGAAATTAAATTGCACTCCTGGACAATATTCTCTGTAAATTCAATTCAATTCTTTATTGTTTACACAATTGAGATATAACAACTCATTTATATGCGCATACTCTAGAGATAAGTTCACATATTAGAGTAAAAAGTAATGAAAAACCTAAGTCACAAGCTGAGGTGAGCAGTACATTAATAAAGGAAAAGTACATGTGCAATATCATGCAATTATATATACAATATCCAAAATATATAAAAAGAAAATATGAAAAGCATGAGAAGCATGTGCACGCGCAACTATTAAGTTCATAATTCTTTAAAATATCTGAAAACTTCCATCCTGAAATTCCGTAGACTCCTGATAATCCGAAGATGAACAGGCACAGCTGTTCCAAACCCTGACCCCATAAACAAAGAAAGTGCGTGTACTAAACAGATAACTGTGTCGAGGAAGTAACAATAACTTTGTGCGAAGCGACATAAGGAACTCAACATAATCCTGAAGAAATTCAGCACATTCACCATTAATTATCCTGTGCACCATTATACAGATCCTAAAATCCAAGTATTGATCCGTCTAACGGATTCAACCAAATGAAGTAGGGCCGAGACAGTACTATGTTTTGGCCTAAACCCACACTGCTGTTTCGCAACTAAGGAGTGCGCGTCAGTATATCCTTTAATTTGTTCGCATAACAAACGCTCTAACACTTTAGACAGAACTGGGAGTATACTAATCGGTCTGAAGTCCTGAGGACCAGCAGGATTACTAACTCTTGCAATAGGATATACTTTGGCAATTTTCCATTGGGAGGGAAAAGATGAGGTCATGATAGCAGTATTGAAGATATGTACGATAGTTTCAACTATGAAAGGTAGAATGAGTTTAAGAAAACGCAAGTCGATGTTATCTGACCCTATAGCATTGGATTTTAAAGACTTAAGTGCAAAAATCGTATCAGAAATAGTAACGTATCTAAAGGAGAACTGCTCTGAGTCACTATCAGCTCTGTTAGGTAGCAAATTAGCACTAGATGAATCATTTTTACATGTACTATTCACAAAGAAAGCATTAAGTTCATCAGGATCAAAACCTGTGCAAGCAGAGGCATTCGAAGTAATTCCAGCATCTTCTATGTTTTTCCACAAGATTTTCGACGGTAGACACGGATCAAGCTTGCAACGCAAATAGGAGGATTTTTCCCTACGAATTGCAGCAGTAGTGATATTTCGCAGTCTTCTATAGTTCCTTTCCAAGTCTGAACCATCAAATCTTTTCCATTTTTTATAAGCAAAATTGCGCTCAGTTATGAGAGTTATAATATTTTCAGTAAACCAGGGAGAATGATAACGTGTAACTATAGTACGCTCCGGAACAAATGCATTAAATAAATTCATAATAATTTCATTTAAAAATTCAACCTGACTTGAAGGATTGTTTGTGGAGTAGATGAAATCCCAATCCACAGATGACACGGCCTGATGAAGATCCTGGATATTAACCGACCTATAGCTTCTATATTTAAATGATCTGACAGAGCATCTATTAACAGGTGGACATGCCAAAGAAATTAAGGCTGCGAGATGGTCACTAACGCCAGACAAAGGTAACTCAGTGTAAGATTTTATTAGGTCTTGCCTATTGCAGATAATCAAATCAAGCAAGCTGGATCCACTGCCAAAATAATAAGTTGGATTTGAGTTGATAACCTGTAAATTTAGAGTACCTAAGGGAGTATTCAGATTATATTTACCTGCACTAAATAAATTACAGTAGAAGGGATTAAACTGATATATTTCTTACTTTCTATTCCAGATGAAATCATTCGACCAGGAGGAAGTGTAGAGTGAATGGCGTGACTATTTTTCTGTGCGTAATACACTAAAAATTATGAAATAAAAATCAAGGGAGGTACACGAGTAAATCATAGTCAAAACCACACATGATTGCGCTTTTTCCAATAACTAAAAAACTCTTAAAATGCCCCAAGTGATGAGAAAAGTGGAAGTATTTAGATGAATAATTCTTCAATCAGGCAATGAAAACGAAGACCGTAAAGTTAGTGATAAAGAACCCAGGTGCTCTCAATCCCATTATTTAGAAGAGGCACACTAAGCTTTAACTCTGAGATATAACCACCACCACTTGCACTTCACAAGCGATAAGCTCAAGTTCACAGAGATTCTCTAAAAGCTTGTGGGAATCTTCCCAGCGATTATTGTGAAATCCCAATTATCCAAATTTGCGAAATTCTTAGGAAAACGCATTGCTCACGATTCTTGGAATTGATAACTATGGAATTCTGCTCTTATCTCGATCAAACAAGGGGAGGTTGTGCTACATTTCGTCACAATAGACAACTTTACCTACCTTCAGATTATTTTACTTCTTAGGAGTTGCAACTCCGGAAATTCTACGAGAAAAAATATATATTTCATAAATTTAGTAGGACTGAACAGTTTACGAGAGGGGGAATTTTAGCTCCTGAATTACAGCAAACAGAAATGCAATTTTCTATTCTAGAAAAAATGCAGAAAAAAGTAGGGTCATCGACCACGAACGAGAAATTGTTCCTTTGTTGATCCTCTTGGCCACCTCTTTCACATCCAAACTTGAAAAACCATCGTCCCGAACAGCTAAAAGTAAAGAAAAAAAAGAGAGGAAAAACATGAGTTACACATCTGCAATGAGAGTTTATTGATACATTCTGACAGCAACTATGATCCGGAGCAATTGACAATTCGTCCAGAATCTGAAATTAAAGAAAAGAAAAAAATGCCATAAGCCAAGTTATCTGAGCAAATTTAAGCTTAAACTATGTCTAATTATGGTGAATTGGATATATCCATGTTGTCCGACTTCTCCACACTCGGCGACTTCGATTTCTTCTTGCTGTCCTCACTGTTCGCCTGTCCTATCTTCTCCTCTGCATCGTAATCCCTCACAATTGGCTCTTCGGGAATCTTTTTCAGCCGTCTCGAATCCGAGGAGCGACTACGTCGTTTCGAGCTGCTCGTCTTCGAGTCCTTGGATCTACTTGTGCGGCCACGTGACGATGAGCGCCGTTTACTTCTAGACCTGGAGCGACGAGGTTTCTCCTCCTTCCGATGAGATCTTTTACGGTCCCGGGAACGAGAACGTTTACCACGAGATCTTGAACGTCGTGTCCGTGAATTTCTTGAAGTGCTACGACGACGAGATCTCGATCTTTTACGCCTATCACGGGATCTGGACCGTTTGGATCTAGAACGAGAGCGAGAATGGCGTTTGCTTCTAGAACGTTTTGATCGGGATCGGGACCTTTTGGCCCTGGAAGGAGATCGTCTAGATCTGGAACGCGAACGTTTTCTTGATTTGCTCCTGGATCGTTTTGGTCTTGTTCTAGATCGGGAACGCCTTCGAGATCTAGATCGTCTCCTTGAACGGGATCTAGATCGCCTTCTCTCTCTCGATCTTGATCTAGAGCGTGAACGTCTTCGTTTGTCCTTCGCCAGCATGCCAATAACTGGGTCTATCGCCGCCGATATCATGCTTTGTGCTTCTTTCACAATAGACATAGCTTCCTCGATTTCCCTTTGTGCAGCTTCATTACTTTTTGCCTCGGGCTTGATAATAGCATCAGTGGAATGGTAGACATTGAGCAAGGATCCTTTGAATTCGGTTCCTTGCATTTTAAGGGCGTCTATAACGCTTTTCTGCTCACAAAATTCAATCATTGCGTAGGTCTTGCCATCCTTCTCCGTCCAACGTGCGTATTTCACTTCTCCAGCCTTGGCAAAGTGCTCCATGAGATCGTCCAAACGCCAATCGCTCTTCACGTCACATACAATAATCGTCCTTCGAATTTCTTCAATTTTTCTTGCGTCCAGGTGTGCTGGTAAAGGAGGGTACTCAGGCAAACCATTTTCCTCCAATTTGGGATCATAGGTCCTTACAACCTGAGGAGAAATTATTGTGAGGCTGACATTAGATAGCCCTGCTGCAGTTACCTGCTGTGGAGAACTTCCCTCCAATCGGTTCACTACTTCAGGAGGCAATTTCGAGTCAGGTTTGTGCAGTCCGGGTACAATTGTTCCGTTTTTGGACATCTCGAGGGCTCGGTACTCATCCGGAATGGTCTGGACTGGGATTACAATCAAAGCGCGATCAATAAAAACTGTGTTGGTCAAGTGCTGCGCCACAGGCACACAGTTGCTTTCAAAATACTTCACGTAGCATATCCTCGATTGGACAGGACAGGATACATCTCGCACCGTCGGATATAAACGTATTTCATCGATCTTGCCAATGTTCCCGAAGAGACTCTGCATCTGGTCCTTGGTTGCTTGCGGTGCTATATTCGTTATTTGCACCACTTTTGTGGTGGCCGTTGCACCACCCCCGGCCATTTGTACCTTTTAAAGTCTTCCGTATACTTTACTTACTGCACAATTAATCACTTTCTCAAATAAAGCCGCAGAGGCATCTCGGCATCTCACACACGAGTTGACAATATGGCGAAAACTTGCCTTTATATAGTGGGGCGAAATATAAAGTGCCGAGACTCCAGAGACTGTACTAAAAGTTTTGTGAGCGAAAATTCACCAACACATTTTCATTGAACAGCAGGTAGAATTCTTACTAAACTGTACTAAAAAGCGCAATTGTAAGGTTTAGGTTTTAGTCATTTGTAAATGAAAGGTTTAAGCCTGAAACAGATTACAAATACTGAACTCTTGTAGTATTTTCTATATCACCAGGAAGGAATAATGTAAAATCCTAATTACACGGACTGTTTCTTTGCGAATAAAATCCTTGCACTTTGCCACCAACAGTCGAGTGTTACCGTCTCACCGTCTCACGTCTGAAGTGCATTTTGCCACCGAGCAAATTTCCGGTTATCTTACAATTCATTTGTCAAGAAATGTCAACGCGCAGCTTTTACCTTTTACCTAACCTTTCCACCTAAACCTGTTATTTACAAATGACTATAGCTAATTTCATAACCTTGTAATGTTGCAAAATGTAAATAATAGCAGTTTTTACCTAAGCTTTCAACCTAAACTTGTTATTTACAATGACTACTATTTTCAAACCCTTCATTTACAAATGACTACTATTTTAAAACCTTACAACAGAGTTACAACGGGTTTTAGTACGTTTTTAGTACATGTTTTAGAACAATTTCAAAATTAGTACACCCACACATTGAAAGCGCACGCACACATTGACAAATCAGGTTGGAATCTTAAATATTAAATACATAAACCGCCATGATATTGCAGCAACTTAGGCGTTGATTTTTATTCATGTTAATAGATTAACCAATACTACATTTTGCTTTTGATTAAGAAAAACCTTATTAAATTTCTGAAATAGCAATAATCTTGCAATTTGAATTTCTTTATAGGCAAAGCGATTTGAATTTGTAATTGAAAATCCCCATAGGCAAAATTGTCATTTTTTGTAATAACAACAATATTCTATAGAAAAATCAACGTAATAATCCAAATTTAATCTAACTCCGAAAAGTTCCGAAAACTGCCAACTGTCAGCCGACGTAAACGATTTTTTAACGATTGCGATTGCGATGAGGAATTCGATCTTCGAGAGTTGAGGAGGAAAATTTTCAGTGTCAGTTTGTCACGTCAAGAAGTTGGTTCGTGGTTAGTGCATTCCTGCGTAAAAATTTTTGTGGAAAAATTCTACTAAAATTTTAATAACTCAGTGCAAGGTTTTCGTTTGCCAAACTATTGTTTTCTTGAAGAATTGTGTCAGTTCTTTTTGCACCGATTAAGTGAGTTCGTTCTAGGTAAGTGTTTACTTCTGTGAGGACTGTGAAAGCCGTGTACAGGGCATGAGAACTTTCGCTGAATGAAGTTAAAGAAACTGCAAATAGCCGAGTGAGTGTTGAGATACAGAGTGCTTGTCCTAGTTTTGAACATGTTCTGCTGATATATTGATTTTCCAAGTAATTCTGCAAGTTGCAACCGTTAATAACCGTTGACTAGTTCACGAGGAACAATTCACCGAGTCATAAGCGTTTGCAGGCATTAATTGATTAAATTTCCTGTGGCGGATATTCGGGCGCTGTTTATGTCATGATTACTAGTCAAGTCATAATTAGCGGCTTCCTGGAATCGGAATCGTTGAATAATGCCGAGGTAAAAGAGTCGTAAGTCGTGATAGTGACTTTTTTCCGCCTAGAAAGTGTTCTGTCTACCCGCTTTCAATCACTGACCAAATGTAGCAAAAGTCCGCTCCACCGTATCACCGTGCACAAATTTTTGGTGTTTTTATGCTTTTTTTTTAAGTAGTGTTTTCCCTAATCTTCTTAAATGGCTGAGTGTCACCGTCCACTGATTAAAATCGTATCCCTTGGAAATAGAATTTCCGAGTGTAGAAATAGAAACTGCTGATTGACGGGGAGTCACAACGTCTGAAGGCAGTTCCAATCGCGTTTTTTTGCAGTGAAAGTCAATTCTATCTTGTGCCGGAGAAGTGACCTAAAGCCCCTTAAGCCCGCTTAGCATTCCACACGCATTGCGAAAAACTGTCGCTGAAGGTGGTTGAACTTGCAATTTTTACAATCTGAGATTTACTGCTTGTTGCATTGCAGCTCTCGTGGCCTGCATTTCGAAAACTCTTGTTTTGAAATATCTGGCTCTGTGCTCTGTTATTATATAACAAAATTCTCACGGGATATGTCTTTGCTTGCACCAGACGTTAAACTTGTTATACAACTTTTGTTTCTTATCAGGACGAAGGAAAGGCAAGGAGATGAGGTTCTGCGTTTTACGACAGATATTTTTGGCGCCAAGGAGGGTGGGTACAATTGGAAGTATGGGCACGGAATTCTAATGAGCGTTTCATTTTTCATGTATAACTAAGAACTACGTCAAATAAGTTTCAAGGCTATATTTGACATCGATATCAAACTGCTGTGTATTATCAGTCAAATTGCTTTCCAAGCAGAACACGAGTCGGGGACTATAATCTTTTTCAGCGATCGATTAAAGCCACATGTCGGTCACTGCAGTCAATAGATGTCCTTGTCCCTAATTACCTGATCTTTATAGGAAGTAATTAGGAATTGTCTTTAATTTTGTAGTGTCGCTTACAGAATTCTTCTTACTTTAAATCAATATAATCGGTAAAAATTTAGATAAAACACACTTCATTTCTCATAAAACAGGAAACATTTTTTTGATGACCTGTGGGTGCGAGAGCCGATCACAATTACTATCCATTAGAGCTCCTTATTAAACATTTAATCCTCCAGACGCATTTCGAAGTTTAATTAAATAAACATTTTCTTATGACACGTTTAATCAATTCTTCAGCAGATTTCGTCAGAAAAACATTTAACTAAGTAAACGTTGTAAAAAACGTTTCGTAACAGAAAAACGTTTAGCTTAGTTAATTAAACGTTTTTAAAAGGACTCTTAAAATGGACGCTTAAACAAAAAAACATTTCGGACCTGAAGCCTTAGTACATATGCAAGTACAAGTGCCGACTACAGTCGACGCTCTGGCTCAAATAATGAATTCTGCGGTATTGACTGACGTATAGAAAGGTTTAAGTTCAATATCATCAGTGATACTGCATAACTGCGAGACTAGCAATTTTATGACCGCGCAACGACATAGAGTAGCAAATTTAAATTTCGCGGCTAATGATTTAATAATTTTGTCATTACAAAATAATTTGAATGCCTGCTACAAACTTAACTTATGCCATAGTACCATAAATAGTCTCGCGGTTATGCAGTTCCACCGACAATATACTTTTTAGATTGATATAGTTATTAGCGCCTTTAAGCCATTGAAAGAGTATTTGAAGTTTTATCCTTAAAATGTCCTAAAGTGGCAACTGAAATTTCATAATCGCTGTTGAAATTTCGTCCCCAAAGATTGTTCCTTGATTTGTTCAATATAAAGCAGCCAATGTGGAGCCAAACCTATATAAGGCAGAGTGTACCATTTGCGAAAAATAAAAACGGGTATTAATATTTTAATTGTTAATTAAATAGACAAAATAAAATAAATAATAATAATAGTCCTTTATTAAATCAAAATAAAGCTTTAACAATCTTTGAGCTGTGTTCTTTTGGGCAACAGAATTATGAAAGCTCAAAAGAACGGTTGGAGTACATAGCTAATTCTTCTTTTTTTCTTTTCCTCTTTTTATACAAACCCGATATAAGTAAATACTGTTATTAACTTGTTTTGTCCACATTAGTGTATATTTTAATTGCTATGATGATCAAAATCAACTTTTAAACACAAAAACTTTCAATAAGCGCCATCTATTTTCCCATAGAATACTTAAATAATCCAGTAACCTTCGGTTAAATAACCGAGTTGATTTAACCCAGTTAATGTATGATAACTCTGTACTCTGTTGCCAAAAGAGCGCAGCTTTAATATCTATTCTAAACATTTTGTTTTCTGCTGTCAGTATTACCCTGAAAATTTCACAATACCAAATTTTCTGTTTCAAATTAAATGAACCTTAAACCTTTCGCTACGACGCATGAGCGACTATAATTATTCTCTATCAGGTGCACTTACATACGATTGGCGACTATAGTCGTCAACTATAAAAGTTTATTTAAAACGTTGAATTAAAACAGAACTCATTAATTATGAAAAGAAGCTTTCTTTCCGAAAAGCATTATTGACGACTGTCGCAAACATCGTATCCACTTTTTGCGCGTCGTTTGCATAAAATTTTTTTCCGTTATAAATTCAATAATCTTTTCCTCTATTTTAAATTCTTTTAATTTCGACACCGTTTGACACCGGAAAAATAGATAAATTTACACTTATTTTGTTGGCACTACTGCGGTATCAGTATCAATATTTAAAACTTTCCAAACTTGGGTAGCAAGCATCGTTTGATACTGGCACCAAATGATACTTCCTACCACCAATCATTGTTTGAAACTTGAATTTGCCCAGTAGCGAAGGGAAGCCATTACCCAACAGATTCCTCAAGTAATTTTTAGTAAGCAGAGCTAATTCTTGCTTAGATTACCACCGGCCGGTGTAGAAAAATGCTTTACTTTTACGTGGAGATTTCATAGGTGGTAGTTAATTGCCTCTATTTTCCATTACCCAGAACTGGTGCAGTCATTGATTCATTGGAAGTAGTTATTCGAAAAATCACTATTAACTGAGTTTTGCTTTAAAACTTACTGAACCCATTCATGTCATTTGAGGGTTTTGCTTTCCTTTTGCACTGGCCTGTCCTGAAGAAAACGATAAAAACTCAAATTTTCACAGGAAAATACATTTAAAATCTCTTTTGAAAGAGATATGTCATTACTTCCTGCATTACCTTTTTTTAGAAGGTAGTGAATTATAGAACTAGTTGTTTGTATGGAAAAATTTGAATTGATTGTAACCATTTGATGAATTTTCCCTTCATGATGGAAGTAGTTTTCTCCAGAGTTGATTACCATTTTCGCTGCTTGGTGATACCTGGTACTTGCAGCTCTGAATGTGTTTCGGCCTTTACATATACACACACACACACTATATGTACACAAAACCCAAGTATCCATTTCAGTTCAGATCATCAAAAATCGGAAAATTGAATCACATTTTAAATTTTAGCCCCTGCTTCAATATGGCACATGACATGTAGAAAATAGACACATGTAGACCAAATATACTTTTGTCTTTTGCCAGCATTGTTAGGCGGGATATTTCAACAATTAATTTTGGGTTTTTACACACGAAGAAATTTATAGTTTTAAACGCATATATTTATAAAAAACAGATTAATAAAATTTGTTTGTTCCACACACAATTTTGTTAAGCAACAATTGCAGTGGGACGAACCGAGAAACGCTTAGGAAGTTTATGACGCACTTCTAAGGTTATGTAGAAATTTGTGCCATTTTGCAAGCAAGCATGCCCTCTATTTTTCTTCTATTTCTATGGTTTAGTAGAAATAAAGGATGAACGCGGTAAAAGTGGTTGATACAAAATTGTTCCGAATTTATTATGAGAAAATCAATGTACAGACTCGATACGACCAATGTGGACGGCATAGAAGGGATTCCAAACCTGGGATGCGTATTCAAGCAGAGGCCTGACGAACGTGTTATATAAGGTCAAAGTGACCTGAGGGTCAGAAAACTCTCTCGACCAGCGTTTGACGAAACCAAGCATGGAATTGCCCCTTGAAGCAACATAATTAATATTTGGAAACAAAATCGAGTTTTGTATCCAGCTTTACGCCCAGGTCAATAACCGATGTAACCCGCGAGATGCTGTCCGCAGCGAACGTGTAGTTGTAGGATCACGTTTCCTAACGAACGACATGACCTCACACTTATCTATGTTGAGCTCCAAGTTATTGTGCCCACACCAAGAGTGGAAGACATCTAAGTCCGCCTGGAGAGAAGCGCAGTCACCAATATCACCAATAGCGGAAAAAATCTTCATATCATCAGCGTAGATTAAAATTTTGGAATGTTTCAGGAGGTGGATGATGTCATCGATGGAAAGGATAAAAATGAGAGG
>QYTT01051226.1:0-10042 GCA_006980735.1 Dasypogon diadema
TTTGAAGGAATTTTAATGATCCCAAGGAATTTTTGCAAGTACCCGTATCAAGTTACGTCAGGCGATTCCGTGGTATTTAGTTTCGAGCTATTTTGTGCATTCCCTTCTTTTCGGTTGGCTTGTTTTTCTTATGCAAATTTGATATGCGCTTCCCTGTTGACTGACAATTTTTTTGGTTTTATACTTTTATTGGAAATGTTTAGGTCGTGCACAAAATGGGAAGGTTTCAGAGATTTTATATTTAGTTCATAGAAGTAAAAATGTATCCCTGTCTGTAGGGTTAGCAGGGCTGTTCTGTGACTGCCTACGAATGAAAGGGATTCTAAATGATTTAGTTGAAAATTCAAGAAATGGTTGTACAATACAAACATTTGGTGAACCCAGAATGGGGCTACGGGAGATTTGAGTACAACCTAAAGAGAACAATCATTTGACAAGCACAGCCCAATTGCTGATTGCTAAAGTTGAACGAATTTAGCTTACGGGAGGATTTGGATTGATTGTTGGTTCAGGGAGTTAGTCTTGGTTCCTTATAATGTTTACAGACACATTACATTTCTCAAGGAGCGAATGAGATGTGTATAGCGAGTAACAACTATAAGGAGTTTACCATTCAATTACAGAAATAATGGCTCTAAAATGAGTACATTCACTTGTTTTCGAGATTGCCCGAGAAATATGGGGCAAGGTAGTGTTGGAAATGCGAAAGCTTCGTATAATTGTTTATTCATCCTTCTCTTGAACTATCCACTATCCTCGGTATATGCGCTTCTTTGACTTCAGAAAATGCTAGTTCTGGATGCCTAAAGTATTTTGTCTGTATATATGCCGTCCAATACCTTTCAGATACTTTATCTTCTTATTTGTGATCTGTAATCCTATTATTAACGTAGATGCATCCAAACTAATAACCATTTTTAATATTTTGGAAAGATGAGGCTCAGTTTTTTTTTCATATTTAACAATTTTCTTAACATCCAATGAGAAGGATTCACATTTGGTATCATCCGAAAGCTTTTCCGTAAGGAAAATTAGCGTCTTCATGCACATAAAAATTTGTAACCAGTTTATGCGTAACGAAATCAATTTTCGTCACGCAAAACTTTTCGGGATGTAGTTCTATTTCGGTGTGGATCACTAAATTGCCGTTTCCACTAACCATATTAAATCGTCGATGATATCTTTTCCGTATTACTTTAGCCCAGGCAAAGAAGTGTCATTCTCCTCTCCACTATGCTTTATACATATTTTCTAACTTTGTATTTTGTATATGATTTCCAAAGTATTTGTTACGAGCCTCCATTTTTCCTACTGCATCGCAAAACCAGACGTTATGGTTCGCGCATTACATGTCTTTTGATTTGCTATGGACAAGAACAAAAGAAGTAAATAAGTCAGTAATAATAGTAATCATTTCTTATTCCAAAATTCTAACTTTTTTATAAAATCTAGAGTTTTGGTTATATTGAACACCTGTTCCAAAAGAGAAATATTTAGACTCAGACAGAAATAACCATCAAACGACAACATGCAATTTATAGGATTACCAACCTGACGGAATTTGTATTTAAAACGACCTCTAATCAAAAACAAGAGTAAAACACTTGGGTATATAATTCCAGAAAATCGAATGCAGCTGTTGCTTCAAAATATGTGTACATATTCGGTTGCAAAATACATTTACCATCCGAATAAGCATGGCAAATATGCGACATCTCAAAAATAAATTTTTAGTGAACATAAATAAAAGGTCGTTTGTAATAATTGGTACGAAAGCCATTTAAATCCGGCGAGGTGCATAACGTGCCCAGTTTATTGCGGTTACAAGAACCAGACCAATAATCACAGTGTTTAACGAATTTTACATGGACAACGACAAAATAACATCACTAAAATAAAAATCTAAAGCCTCGCGTTACAGATTCGTATAATTTTAATCCTCAGTTCTCGGAGGGATCCTGCTACTGCACAACTGGCTGGTAGTGTTGATTCTGTTTTGCCAGCCAGAATCCCAATTCCAGTCCGTCCGGAGTATGCGATAACACACCGAACAGTGGCAGATAAATTAAGTTCAAGACTGAGGTGAATGCGTTTTTAATTTCCTTAATTGTGTACAATATTTATGTTGAGCGGGTTTTGTACCTCCTTCATTTGGATGTATGTAGATGTCCCATCGTCTAGCAATTTGCATATAAACCTCCCCATAAATAAGCCCGGTATTCGCCCCTTTCAGCAACAGGAGACTTAATTACTGGATGAGGTATTCACGACCGCCATTGGTTGCGAAAGGCATGAGCATTATAATTTACTGAGGTCATTTAAATCTGCTCGTAATCTCCTCGCGATAATTTCACATTCCAATAATTTTGTTTTAATGCCACCCCTTTCAGCACAGAATGCACGAAACGCAGACTATTGATAGAAACTAACACTTTGCGTTAGGGGATTTTAAGGGTATTAAACGTGGGGTACTGTGAATTTTTTCTGTTTTTTTTAATTGTGGGCGTTTTAACTGGAACTGTGATTTAGTATTGTGATATAGTAGAAATATGAAGTAGAAATCAATGAAATTTCCAAGGAGTAACCTATCCAATTTTTTCGGAAAAAGTGTACAACAGCATTTTTTATGACAATTAAAAGCCAATGGCTGAGATCAATTAGAAAAGCGTTATCAATACTAGTTAATAAGGAACGCTCGACATATGGAACAAAAATTCTTGGGCATAAAAATGCAGAATTTCAAAGCTGTAGATTTTCAGCAGAAAAATGAATTTTATGGTCCTTTAACATGCGCTCTACTGACTCATTACCGCATCGATGAGGTAATATACTAGGTATCTGGTAACTAATCGATATGCGGTATACGTGGATCCCCCCCTCCCCCCTAAAATCACTCTGCCCCCCAGAAAATTACGTCGAAATATTTCATGTCCTTTGATCCTGTAAAATTCTTATAACTCCTCATTAAGGATATTACAAGATAACGACCAAAGATTCATTTAAAAGAGGATATTTGTGGCTTTCTAACGGTGCTTTACTTCTATCGATCGGTTGTATGCTTGAAAATTTATTCCTAGATCAAATTTGGAAAAGTGTGAATTTTGTGGTGAATTTTTACCAAAAAATTCACATTTTTCAAATTAGACTTTGAACAACTTTTTCAAGGACAAGTAAGGAAACAAACAAGTATCCACTTTCAAACAAGTATCCACTTTCAAATGAATCCTGGTCGTTTTCTGGACGCCATTTTATGATGATATTTTTTCTGGACGCCATTTTGAGGGATAGGAAGTGATTTTGGGGGAGGGCGGGCCTCCGAACAAAAGTTGATCAGGACACTTTAAGGAATCGATTGTTATACCGCATAATGATTAATTACCAGACACCCTGTATAAATGAGACATTTTAGAGATTACCGCAGCAAATAATGAAAGGAAGTAAAGTTCGTCCTTGTTTCAAAAAATTTGTTCTTGTAAACTTTAGATAAAAAACGTACACATTACCCTCTGCATTGATTCGTAATGGATTACCGCATCTATACGATAAATTATAACAGGGGATAGGTATCTAAAAGGTTATGTCGATTTATTAAAGCCAAACGATGCCAATTATAAAATGCAATGGCAATAACCTAGATCGAACCCTCTAACTACTAAAGCCATTTCTAGATTGCATTCACCTAATTTGTTCTACAGTAACTAAATCTATTAAGTCATACCGAAAATATGTCGACAACTCCTAAGTATCTCTATTACATACATGTCAGGTGCTCTATTTGCCCCATTACATCACACCATTTAAGTCTGAACATCAACATTAGTCACCTTAATGATGTGGTAGTCGTAATAAAGACATATATTTTGTAGGCGCATATAAACACAAATATTAAAACTGACTACGATGAAAATCAAGGAGAAATACTACTCATGAGTAAGGCAAATATTCAACTGTTCCACGCCCGTAAAATGAGTTTATATATATTTAAGTTGTTCGGAACAATTACCCAGCTCAGCTTGGTAACTACCCACGTTTCCTACAATTTAAAGTGGTTCAACACAGGAGTTTATGTTGTGCCTCCTGCTCCTGCCTTTCACGTCCACCGGGTAGATTCTCAGCAATTTGATTATTTACTTTAATTTGGCGTGGTGTGCGCTCATTCATATGCATGCAGAAAACTCATGCAGAAAATTATGAAAATTTTCTTGTTTGAAGATGTTTGGGAAGTAAAAACGTTCGGGTCTCGGGAGTTGGCAAACGAATTTCATATGCAACAGCTTGAGGGAGGGTTTAGTGAAATTTTGAATTTATGCGTTCCACAATCATATCACCATTGTAAGAGTGTCTGATTTTGCTGGGAATACTTTGAGTACCTATTCAATTTCTCTCAGCGTTTTCCTATTATTTTAGGGAATTGCTTTTCCTTAAAAAATCATACGCTACTACTGTTGTTTTAATTAAGGGATTACTTTTGAATCCGATTTGTTTTTGTGGAGTTCTTTCCCTTTTCTTTTCCTGTAGAGATGCAGTCACTAGCCTGAACAAAATATCAACAACCTCTTGGACGTGCTATTGTCCTTGAAAAAAGTCTTTTTATGTGTTAAGGCAATGGTTGTTCAATGAGAATGTAGAGAATGTTATAGATCTTCAAGCATTACTTTGCAGCCTGCAGCCTCTATGCCTTTGTCGTGCAGTAACAGAATTTCATAAACAAATTCTCCCGGCATCAAACCCTTGGGACTATTCAGGTCATGGAGTAGGATTTTGTACGCACATAAGAATAATTTTTTATGAACGGTTTAACATAGGTTGTATCAGGTTTGAACATGTTCGTCTACTTGTTCTTATCTTAAAGCGTTAATAAAAAAGCAGTTCTTGTGTGAGTGTAAGATCATAATTCATGGGGGTTTTGCCGGTACTGACAATAAAGCTCTGTTTCTCTAATTTGTTTACATTTTATGTAATTTTTCGTGAAATTAATAATTTTTAGAATATTTTTAAGATGTCCCTGTGTAAAAGTTGAAAATTTATTATCGCTCCACTGATTTCTGCTTGCAAGTTGTCTTGCAATATTTCGTCGATGAAAATGTGTAGAATTTTGTTTTTGAACATCAGAAGGTAATTTCATGCATTTGGGCAAGTGTTTAGTAATATAAACATTGTAATAAAAGTGATAAAAGCAGCTCCAATCTCTTAACTGAATTTTAATTATTTAAATACAATGCTGAACGCATTGGGGATTGATCCTTGATCAAATTCGGAGCAGTTTTCAGATTTACCTGATGCTGTCCACACATTACAGACTTCGTTTCCAATTATGCGCATTAAAAAAGATGGATCGGACTTTTTTTTGGTAGGAACCAATGATAAAATTGAAGGAACTAGGCATAACTGGATACTTTATTATCCAATTAAGTATGATGAACAGTAAAAAATACTATTCGCCTAACAGCGTCGGCATATGTCTAGATTAATAGCTCCAGCATCTTCTTCTTACTAAATGACATTCGTGGTCTTTTTGCTCCTTTTACAATATGTGTTTTACAATTTCGCCGGTTCTGGTTGTTTTTACTCCTTTTACCCCTATTTCAAACTGTGCCTTTTACAATTGTGCCTGTATTAATAGTGTTTTTGCTCCTTTTTCAAGCTGTGCCTTATCACCTAAATAAGAAGAAGATACTGGGGCAACAAACTAGACTTGGTTGTGGGTTTTACTCTCGCAACTATGACATAATAAAGGTTTACCGATTATTGGTTGTTGTTCTATCCAATGTGTTTTTTAAATGTAAATTGTGTTAATAATAGTATATAAAACATAATGTGAGTGCAAAGCAATCAAATGTAATATAACGCCTCTTTTTTGCATAAACACATCTGGAAACATAATATTTAGTTACTAAATACAATTCAAATAATAGTAATAAAAACGCAAGTGAGTTATTCAGCCCCAGGACAGCACACATTGTTTTCAGAGATACGCTAAAATTCAGTAAACGTTTGCATGCCATATAAATTTCATTGCTCAACACAACGTTTGTTTCCGATTTGCATGTGGCAACAAAATTAATTTTCTGATTGTATTTCTAATGTGAGCAAATTTTATAATTAAACCTATACATCCTGGTGCACGAAAGCAGCCATATGCCGTTCTGTACAACCCCGCCCCCCCACCACAGTTAGCAACGTCAGTTATTTCCGTTGTCTATGAAAATGGGGAAATTGTTAAAAGTTTGCTCGCCTATTTAGTAATACGAGAACCATAAAATTACTCTTCACCGTTCTGAGGTTGACTTGTTCGAAAAGTGTAGCAAAAAGTTAACATGGGAAAATTGAATGCAACTCTGGTAATCTGCTCGTGTTCGCGCAACGTCTGCAGCCGCTGGAGCTGCACTTCTGCTGTTATCTGCATGTCGTCGTCCTCCACCTTGCCTTACCTCGCATCTCGCATCGCCTTGCCTTGCCATGCCATACCTTGGCTTTGGCTTTTATATTCAATTTAATAAAATGTGAAAATGTAAAATTCACTTTGCAACATTCTTGTGGAGGCCCCAGATCCCCACTTGAATTTCGACAACTTGCGACCCTCAAGCTTACATATTTCGCGAATTTTAACCTGCCGCTGCCGGTTGCCGCTCTCTCAATCTCGGCTAATGAGCCTAAACTGCTCAACGTAATTTCGCTCATTAAATACGTTCAACATGCGGACATGAACTGCGACGTTAATTAACAAGCAAATAAGGATAAGTGGCCTTCCTGCGGCGTTACGAGATATTATTAGTCCCCAGAAGTTATGTCCCGAGTGTGAAGATATTATGGTTTTTGTTTAGTGCAAAGTTTACTGTTCGCGACAGCTCCACCGGCTGCCGAAGTCCGCTCGCAGTCACAGCCAGTATCCCAGTCAATTGCACTAATAAAATCCACGAAATTATTATGACTCTTTTGAGGCAGTGAGATTTCTTAAAGGTGGTACTGGTACCGGGCACGCTGAGCAATACCTGACCAGGAGATCATAGATAATTGAATTTACATATGCCGTTTGATAGTCACCCGCCAATTGGTGATTAACATTTGACAAAGTGTAGAAATAAAGTGTAATATGTGGCCATGCACTGTTCGGAACAGTCGGGAAAGTTTGGTGCAGGCGGAGGCGTTTTTTTTACTTTTAGTTTCTTTTTAGTTCTTTTACTTTTGCCTGCAGTATAATTAAGTTTATAAGTTTATATTTTAAGACGCAGGAAATTGAAAACTGTTTGAATATTTATTTGGCATGAAATTCACATTTCAAAGCTCCCTACAAC
Source organism: Dasypogon diadema (assembly GCA_006980735.1). NCBI lineage: Eukaryota > Metazoa > Arthropoda > Insecta > Diptera > Asilidae > Dasypogon > Dasypogon diadema. The sequence goes on from QYTT01051226.1 coordinate 7,296, forward strand.
AGTTTCCTATCTCTAACTGCGTTGATATATGTACATAATAAAAAAAAGGAGTACTAATAAGTAAGAAGAAGATTGTCGGAACAGCTAGTTTATAAATTAGAGAAGGAGTACAACCGCTAAGCACACAAACGACAAAAGTTCTCTATAAATTGATGCAAAAGTTGGAATTTCTCCCACTGCATTTATATGGAACGAAATTGTGGAACGAGACTTTTTCCTAGCTCATTACAAAAAGACTCGTAATACGTTAGTTCTATAAAAGTACAAAGTCATTCGTTATAATGAGGTAACATGATAGTATAGATAGCTGTTTAACCTCAGTTGCCCTCTCCTTGTTCTTCCGGATGTCTAGATTCGGCGGGGGTCGATCCACATCACCAACATATTCGCGAAACTGGCCGTTACGATGCCAATGAGCAGATGGGATCCGGATATCGAGAGTCCAGAGTTTTCTTTCTTATATATTTATTCCCTTATTTACCTTAATTTTTCACTTCTTATATTTCATTTTATCTTATTTTTTTATTCCTTTTTATTTCCATGTTTTGTTATAAGTTCGGGGGCGGTGGCCGAAGTTTTTCTTTTCTCCAGGAACCTACTCCATCATCCTCCGAACTTTAAACTTGATTCACGGAGTAGTGGGTCTCGAAAGGAACCTTAACGAATCTGAATGGAGTTCGTGTAAGTTTCATCTTTTTTCACAGTAGGATTTAGCATCGGTTCGCGGTCCCTTCTAAGGACTTTGCATATGTTGGCTGTTTCTTCAATGCCATCGACTTGCCCGCAAAATGTTCCTTAAGAAACGAGTTTGGATTTTCTCATAAGTTTTTATTTAACTTTTGTCGATTATAGTTAAATATTCCATCAGGGCACAGAGTTATTGATCTTTGCTAATAGACCACAAGAACTGAAGTTATTGAATTAAGAATTACGCTAAAACGTCCAGCCGCCCTTTATTCATATATTTTGTACTTAGTTTCAGCGGCTTCCTAGTTCATCCTTCGAGAAATTGGCCTATCGTCAGTCTTCCTTTGATTACGATGTAAGGCGCCATAGTACAATTTCATATTGATACGCAAGAGAGAAAGACAAGTTACAGCCAACATTCTAATGATTTTCTATTAATCACCTAAACGATCTTAGAGATGTATTTGAAAAGAAAGTATACTATCACATTCATTTGCCTTTGTTGAAATCCTCACCAATTTCCGCAAGTAACCTTTTCCTTCTCCCATGTTTGTGCAAAATCTAAAAACAAAAACCATTTCACTGTACAATAACCCCATGAACCAACTAATATCGTGTGCTACCGGCAGCAGCACATAATTTCCAGTGGGTTTCCCCTTTTCTTGTAAATTTCAATGTTTATTTTGACCTCCGATACTGCACGAAATCATTAAGTTCCTAAATCCCTTTAATTGCACCATTCAAGAGAGTAAGAATTTTTCCTGTTGCCTCCATTGGTTCCACTTTCGCAGTGCCCATAAACAATAAATGCAAGAAGCGAAATAAAGCCCACTTGCTGTGTTCAAAGCAGTTGAGGATGACTCTGATAACTTGAAAAACCAGTTACCTGCGGCAGCTTTTTATAGGTTTTTCCAGAGCAAAGTTCTCCTCCTCTCAAAAAATCTTATTCCTCCTGGCTTGCAAAGATTCTCTTATCCATCATAACTCAGGCTCAGTCAGTACAACTTTACAGCATCGTGTAAATCCCTAGGTAAGAAGACCCGGAGGAGGAAGACTGCACATGAGTGGTCGAGGATTTGATATCCTGTGCCCAGCTTTATAGAGGCAATTATTATGTTATTAATTACTTTTAGGCAGCTGGCCTCCTCCTCCCCCCTGACAATTGGCATTTTATGTCGGATTCATTGGATTTCAGGTCGAACATGGTCGATGGCCGCTTTCTCAGTTTTGTGCAAATGCACTTGGCAACGGCAATGGCATGGCGCATCTATGAGATACTCTGATATTCCCGACTTTAGTTTGAATCTAGAGGATGGAACTGGTTCCGATTTAGTTATTGCCCGCTTATCTTTTGCAGACGATTTTCTGAAATTTATTGAAATGTTAGACTGACTGGAGGTGCAAATTTAGCTTGCTTCGCTGTGTGCTGCATATCACAATTGCAAATCAGGCCCAGCTTGTTGAACTGGGTGTGGACAAGTAATTACGATATTTTAATAAGACGAGGGCTACAGCTGCAATATTATTAACACTTGTGGATGGTGCAGGATTACCTTCTTGGATGGGTTTTGTACTGATAACGTCAGTATTAATACCTAATCACAGCATATCTCTGGCTTAAATGTTCAAGTACGTTATTAAGTGCCCATCCCTGGCGACGGCTCTCATTGCTCTCATGTGGGGGTGTCTTAAGTAAATCATGTCTTCTGGAAAATATGTTGTAATGGTGTTAACTGAGATAACAAATGCGTTTTGCATTACCCTGAAATTGTACTGGATGCATTTGTTGAAATATTAATCATGGACTTTCGCATTCATCCACCTAGGAATAGATGTGTTCTTGATAGCATGTGCACGGAAAATCTACACGAAATTCGGTCGCATGGGGGGTCTTCTCTCAGGTATGATAATTACAAAATGAACATCTTAAATATTCTATTTCGTTTTCCAGGTGAACGGAAAAGTATGATATTTCTAAACTAAGGTTCAGTAAATAAATATTCTTTTGGGTGGTATGAAATTTTAGAAACTTATAATTGCAATGTTCCAGGAATCTCTTC
>QYTT01051549.1:0-12295 GCA_006980735.1 Dasypogon diadema
TTAATTACACAAGTTCTTAAGCAAAGTTAATTAATATTAATGACGAGGATATTTTACACCGTTAATTGATAAGTGGAGAAGGACTTTAAAATGGGGCAGGGGTTGTTCTAGTGAAATTTCTACGCAATTACGTTTAAAAGGGTAAACGTTTGTAGTTGTTATGTTCTATTGGAGTTTGTACGTTTTTATATAGGCATCTTTATAATCCCGCACTCAAAGAAACCATCTACGATTCACTGTTCTAAAATGTCCCTCTAATAGCCTCTCCTGAAACGAAGCGAAAGGGTTAATATTTAGTATGAATTTAGAAGATACAGTAATACATTCCAGAAAGCAAACAAGCCATTGATGAATACGGTAATGAATAATTCCATCGAAGAGTAGCATAAGTCGCTATCAGCAATGAAATGGTGATGCAAAGGGTATAGTAATAGAGAATGTTAATGATGGGGTAATGCAAAAGGTAATGTATCAAAAAAAACTGTGTTTCCTTGTACATTTTTGTGAACTGAATTCTAAGCAAAAGCTCTAGAATACTTATTAGAGCAAAGAAACCAAATGGAATGACAATTAAAAGCCATCAGTGTAATCAAATTCTGTTTATGTTAGTTATCTTGTTTATTTTATAGGTTTCAAACATTCCATTTTGTTTCTTTCTTACAATTCAAGGATAGCAATGCAGGTAGCAATACTTACATTGAACTTTTACTTAACTTTCAATGATTCAGTAAAAAAAACAATAATGCACCAAAAAGTAATGCATGAATTTCCAATGGGATCTCTGTATTAAAATTCATTAGTGTTGGGAATATTATAGTAGTGTAACCCAATTAGCAAAGATGTATGCGGAGTGGTGTTGGAGTAGTGGGAAGTAATTCATTTGTGGTTGATCAATTCTGGGCGCTTTTTGTAGATCGCTGCGTTCAAACTGTTCAAGGGTAGATATGGAATTGATTACTTTAACAATTTGTAGGATACAAAACTCTTCCAATCTCACGAAATTGTTAGCATAAACTTATTCCTTGATTTTAAAGTAGCTTGTGATGTTTCCTCGCCCATCTTTCGCTTCAGAAATCGATTGTTATTATATTTTTAGCTCTTCGAGGTGAAAAACGTCTTTCAGTTCTTCAAATTAATGAATTGTCCATCCAGGCCTGATAACAGGGTGGAATAAGCAGTAAAAGGTCAACTGTTTTGTCAATATTTTTAAGATATAGTATCAATCTTCCGTACTGAACGCTACAATCTATGTTTTCCAACAAATTTTTTCAACGCAAAATAAATTTTCTTTTTCCGTTCAAAGAGATAATAAATTATTTAACTTAACCAATCGTTATCTAAGTGCTCTTCTATAAACAGATGCCATTGTTCATGTTCCCACGTTATCTAAATTATGAGTTTCCTTGCATCCAAGTCTTAAATTAGAACTCCATAATTGTTTCAAAAATGACTGTTTTCGGTGCACTTACAGGATCTGTACACATGACAAGTTTTTAGAAAGAAATCTATCTCAAAATCAATACTGAAATAAGATTGTCATCAATTATTGAAAGCTTCCCAATCAGTTATTTGATAGTAGCTCTGATTACTTACACGCCATTCCTCCCAACTTCAATTTAAAAACCCCTTCAGATATTGACTTTTAATGAGCACCACTTGGAAGGAACTTTTACCACACAAGCAGCAGCAAATTTTCTCCTTTTCAAATTGAAGTTTTAATTAAGTGATCGAAGTTGCCAGTCGCAGTGAACAAAGCGATTTTCTAATTTTCATCTCAAGCCTTTAATTACACAGAAAAACTGCTTGCTCTCTTCACAAGATATTCTCACCATCACCGGCAACGCTAGGCAAACTACTATGCCGCCATCATCAGGATCAGGAAAGAGTGAAATAAGTATAAAAAAAACGCGTTGCACTCTACTTTAATTAATCTTGAATCAAGTGCAGAGCTACTTCAGTTTTTATGCTCACCCCCCCCTCAGAGGACAATAAATCAAAGGACTGTAAAAGGACACAAACAGGAAAATTACCCCAAGCATGGGGAAATCCATTAAATTCCACAATTAAGAAAGAGTTTTTCAATTTCTCTGAGCATATCCTTTTTTCATGTCGTCCTGAATGAGTACTGCCTCGTTTGCCTACTTGGGCGACCGCTAGTCTTTTTCACATTCTTTTCTATCCTGAGTCGGTTTTACATAAATTATCCCCTCCGCCTGGGTACATGTTCGTATAATTTATTCAAGAAAATGATAGTAATGACGGAGCTTACAGACTTAAGTTTTCCCAGGCTGGGAGTAGGCTTTGCATTGCATGAAAAGGGCTCGAAGTTGGTGCACCCCATTTCTTGTTTCTCTATGTCAAAAACAAAAGACCTAAAGGTGACATAGAATACTTAGCTGGGTAAATAGCACGACGCTCTTGTTTGAGGCTTTAGCCTTTCATTTCGTAGTCCCATTTTTGCTTTCATGCCGAGGTGTTTACCACCCTGAACAGAGGGGGTTTGACTCGAGAGCCCCATACATGACGCCTAGCCTTAATAAATCCTATTTTATTGTATTTCAAAACAATTTCATCATACAAAGCAAATCTGAAGTGGGTGGTTGGTACCCTTTTCAAGCTTCCGAGTTCAACACGAGTAGGTTGTAAGAGCTTTTCCAACTGAAATGACAAGGAATCGATTTTCTTGCCAATAATGCTTTTCTTCCAGTGCTGCCAGTGATTACTATCTTCCAATTGACATTATTTGTCCATTCAACTTGCTACATCCCATTCTGACCCCCAACGTCGTTTCTGATCGATTGTGGTCACTGTAACTTGCAAGGTCTGCGCACTGAAGACACGTTTTTATGGTATTGAGGAAATCCGACCAGCTGAATGATGACTTTATGGTATTTTGTGTGGGGTAAGATGAGCAGGTCAGGACTTGCTTGCGGTAGTGATGGGGATGTTCATTGCATACCTATTAAATACACTGTGAATGTGTTAATAATACACATTTCCTGTTCTCCATTAGTTCGTTAACATAGATTTTTTTTCACATCAAGGAGGTATTTGTTATAGAAACAGGTAAAGGTGAGGTCGCTTCCATATGTGTCTTGTAATTTTATAGCCACAAAAGTTTTCTTGACCACGAGAGAAATAACCGAAATAAGGGTATTCCTTATAAGATTAATGAATGGTTGTCAAGGTTTTATTGTCCCCAATCAATTTGTTCACTCCCTTGGAATTTTGATGGTGGGTATTCGAATACGAAAATTGTTCATTTATTCCTTTGCGATCCTCAAAAGCTTGTGTAATTTTCATAAAATTTATTTTTTTTATTGACAGACAAATCATTCGTCATATAAAGGAAGGTTTCATTTGTCTCATTATTTAAAATCACGATATGTATATTTTCTAGGTTCGTATTTTTTAAATATAACCTGGAAATATTCTGTATAATCAGCCAGTCTAGGCTGCATCGTATGCTGTATTTACGATCCTCTTAAACTTAACGTCGTCATATAGAGCCTCACTTTCTCTAGTATTTATTCTATTATTTCAAGCTTTTGGTAATGATGTCCAAAGACCGAAACCCAGATCCTTGAGCACAAGTAGCTACCTTTTGTCTAATTTTGCTCCACAAAAAGTGGTATTGCCCATTCCGTCACCATAACTAATTGCCATTAGAACTCAATAAATGCTAGTTATCAACATATTACCACAGGTAGAAGGGAGAGGAAGCAACGTACCATTTTCCGTGTACTTCCCTAAGCAGGAAGGAAGGCAATGACGTTCCTTATCCACTTACTAGTCCATACATGACAAGGAATCAAATAGCTTATATCCTCTACAGTCAAACCAGTTCAGATACTAGCTAGAACTACTGGAAATCTTGGGATCTGAACGGCTGGGTAGCTTGAAATTGAATTAGATACAGACAGTTCCAAGCTCTGCATTATATACATTACTTTACAATCCTTGTTATGAATTATAAATACAAGGAAAATCTCAAGAGCTTATTCGACGAAAGTTGGGTTTGAATCTTGGCCCTCTACTCTACTCTACTATTTAGATCGTTTGCATAAATTATCTGAGACATATTGACATATGAGACCTAAAAGGTTCCTTAGAAGGATATACCTTAAAAAAACTTTCAAGATAAAATAAAAAATGCTGATATTCGCTTGGTTTCTTAGGTGGTAAATTCTTTGCGATAGAAATAAATACTACTTCCTTTCAAGCCTTAGGGAAAATGCTGAAAAATTTCAAAATCAGGACTTCATTGTATTCTTCTGCTTAAACCAAATGCAAATATGTATTTCCGTATTTCTCGAATTAACAATTTTGTGTGTATTTAGCAATTTGCTCATCAGTTAGTTCATGTCCAATACATATGCAAACTTTTAAAATTTTTGAATCCTTACACTTTTGCTAAACTATTCATGAATTTCACTTCATGTAACCACTTCCATATTTCAGATAGAAACAGTTCCATCAGAATTCTGTGAATATTTCATGAATAAGAAAAACTTTTCGGATCCGCAGAAATTGTGTTAAAACACCCAAAACCCCATATTCCAGAAGTGCACTCATACGTATGACTGTCTAATTGAATTATGAAATAAAAATCGATTATTTGTCCTAGAACTTGTATCAGCTCAAAATATAAATTGTGAATTACTGGTGGGCGCTGAATGGAAAATCCATGTACCCCACCACCAGAGAATTTCAATTTTGAACCAGTAAAATTTTCCCTTGAACTTCACCAAACGTGTCCACTTTCCGCACCAGCGAATCCCCCTAAATTGATGAGAAGTTCTCGTGGTTTAACACTTCTTGTTAAAACCATTAGGCGTACAAATTGCAAAACTGAAACGAAAACACCCTACAAACGATCTAAGAGTAGAAATGTCAATATCACATCAGTATTGAATAAATATTTTTTGGATTGCGGAGCTTTCGAGATCTGAGGAAGTATTCGTGCATAAAATGTCCGACACCTTTCCCCATATACTGAAAATAATACCCAAATTTTCAGGACTGCTCTGTGAAACATCTTCAATCCACTTCATTGATCAAACCAAGTAAACACCATCCCACCAGCGGGAAGAATCGACGGAAGGCGAATGTTGTAAATTCGCAATATTTATTGAGACGATGGCAGGTGATGAGCTGATTGCTGTGCTGTAGAAAAACTTGGAAAGCCTCTCTTTCACAACTATTTTGTCTGGTTCGCGAATTTACAACCATTTCCCTGGGAGGCATTAGGGTATGAAGTACTACTTGAAAAACGGGCAAAGTCGAATTGAAATAATTTTCTGAAGGAAAACTCCTTGGGAAATTTCTGTTATGCATGAGAACAAAAGAAGCACAGATGTACAAAAATGCAGGGCTTTACCATGCTTGCCTGAAATGCAATTCATTCCCTGAATGAACACAACGCCTTACCGTTCCCAGAGAATTTCTTTCATTAAATTCTTGGTTGCAGAGTAGTGAAATATGGCCATCTTGAATATTCTTGGATTAGAAAGGTGGGAGCTACCAGCGAAAAACAAAAAAAAAACAACGTCCATTGCACGTTTTGAAATAGACTGGCTCTGTGAAAAATTCAAACAAATTAGAGTTCAGAGAGAGAAAATGTCCAATTTATGAGATTTATGGTGGCATTAGTTTCTCTCTACCCACAAAAACGGTAATTACGTTTTGAGTTATATGAGGACTAGACGCTGGGGAGAGTTATTTCATTTGTAAATTCCTTTGAAGATTGAAGACACTGAGAGTACAGGAGCAGGATGATATTTATAGTTTACCAAGAGAATGGAAATGTTTGTAATATTTTACTGAAAAAATCCCGGCTAATGCTTAGTAATTAGATTGGATAGGTCATTTACTTTGGTATTAAAAAGAGAATATGAGGTCGAAGTGATTATAATTTGAAGACGAAATAAGGAGTATTATCCAAAAAGAAAAAATAGGAAATGTAGTATTGTAAGATAGAGTCCACTTATATAAAATAAATACCAAACTACTAGTATCTATCGCGAGCAAGGAGGCCACTACCACAGGCTATCTCGACCAGCATGAGAGAGATAACCTATAAAAAAAATGTTGGAAATGGCAACAAACGTCGATTTTAGGGAATCATTTAGGAGCACTCTAACGCAAATCATCTAAGATGACTGTTGTCAGAGGAACTGCAAAGGATCCAAAGGCAGCGATCTACTTCGATAATTCACGAACCCAAATTAAATAATTTTTCCAAATATACCTAACGCAGATCTAATTGCAAATTTGATTATTATCCGGCTCCTCTATTAATTGTATAGTGAACTTTGCTCGCTTTACGGAAAGGAATATAAAACCTACCACCCTTGTACTTGGAATTTTGGTTAAGAATCCGGCTCGAAGGACCAACAACCAGATAACATCCTGAACGTATGTTTGGTAATTAATAAAAGTTGTTGAGAGCTATCATTCTTATTAAAGCACAGTTTAGAAAGTAATAATTTCTATTCTATGTCTAGAGCACCGAAGTGGAAAAAGATTATTTTTATGCAAAATTATTCATTTACTGAAGGGACAAAACAGATGTGTGCTAACAATAGTCAAATACGAAATGCATATTATATTGGAAGCATCTTGATAAACGGCGTAATTTCCTTTCTTCAAAACTTCTATATTTTTTGTCATTAAAAAACTCATTAATTTGGCGCTACAGAAAAGAGTGGAATTAAATTTCATATCATTCATTTGGAAGTTATAAAGCTGCAAGAGGAGGGAAGTACATTTTCATGCACATATTATACAGGTGCCTATGATTGATGATATGATGTTGAAATCCAAAAGGCCGGAAGTATATATCAACTATATATATGCACTATTTAAAAACTGTTTCCATTTTTACACAGGTCAAAATATTTTTACCAAATCAATAGCTATCAGTCATGTATAAATCTTGGAGTTTTTTTTTCTTCAATACCTGTTATTAATTATCGTCGCTTCGCTAAATGGGAAAAATTTTAAACTAAAGTTGGTAATGGAATTAGTTGAAAAAAGAAAATTAGGGGACGAATACGGGGGGTAATAAAGTTTAAAATCAGAAATTTCGCACTAATTTGATCTGTCTGGATTAAAAATTGTCGAGAAAATTGCAACTTTTAATTACTTGAAATATTCTGCAGTGCATTAAAAAGACCGGGTCTCCTTCATTTCGTTGGTTAAAAGCAATTTTGAAGAGGAGAAAAAGCTTTATCTCTGGAATTTTCGTATATATCTAATTTGTCTGCATATTTTACAGAAATGAGGTAATTTCGTTGTCAGCATTTCAGATAGAAAAACGAAAAATGTCAACCTTTTTAAAGTATGTGAAAAATGCAGCACACCATTTTATTAAAATTTTTAAATACAGTCAAAATAATTTTATTCACAGGTTCTTTTATATTCGTTTATAGTTTAATTGTAGCATATTTCATACAAATAAGTACTTTAAACCCAAAAAAGAATTATAAACCAAAACTAATTAACTAATCAACTGTGAAAAATAATGTCTGTGGGTTGGCGTCCATCAGCAATTATGCTGTTCATGTTTTAGTCCTCATAGCAGTACTTAAGTACAAGTATCAAAGGCCTGAGTACTTTAGCGTAAGTACAAATACCGCATGTATAAAAGGTACTTGTAATTAAGTACTACTAAAAAGTACTGAGCACTTTTAAAAGAACTTTTTCCAATCTTTGTATGTTGACTCGTAAGGCTTCTAATAACGTGTGAAATAATATGTGCAACGTTTAATGCAGTTGGCAAACTCTCACGAACCGGAAAAGTCTAAGATATAAATTCTTTTCTCTTATATTCAGAAATACAGATCTCTAATAAAATTTATTATTAATTTAAAATCCCGAAGGCGAACGACAAACCAGATAAAAAAATCAAAAATATGCAAACAGTCCACATCACCATTGCAGTGAGTAACATGGAAGTAACTATGTTTCCGCTCTAAAAGAATTTTACGTGAACTTTTATTTCATGATATATCTAGATACTCTCCGTTTACAATTTCACTTTGAAAAATTGCAACATTTTTGCACATTCAATCCAAAAGACCCCCACAATTTGATTAAACTTGGGGCAGCCATCAACTGTCACCCTCGTGGTTTGGGAAAACTTGGACCAATAAAAGCGAGGACGCAGAGCATGCAGAATAATTCAAAGCACTCAGAAGTTATAGGAGACATTTTGCAGGGAATTCCAGCGAGAACAGTAAAAATCGGATCGAACCAAATAGAATATGTCAGCATGAAATGTTGCTTGCAATTTCAATTCGTCTCCTTAGCAGAGTTCGACATGTCGTAAGTGAGCGCCCTGTGTGTGTACTCGGGAATTCTTCAGGAAAATCGAGCCATAAATCGGAATGTCTCTGTCACTTGTGCTCCTTAATGAGACGTCATTAATATTTACGAAAATCGGTTTGGGCCGACTCCAGCAGAGGCAATAAGGGAACAGATTCCCCGGCTGTGAGTGGGTGAGCAAGTTGGTTCGATATCCTTAAGGACGAGAAGTATTGGGAATTATGGGCACGTTCGCAAAATACTTCAGCAACGAGACCCGCCTTGAGGTTTTTTTACGAATGTAATAAGCAATAAAATGTAATTTGAAATACAACGTCTTTTATGTCAGCCATATAGAATGCTGGGTGGATTGAGCGCTCCAAACGTGAAACCCCTTCGAGTGTGATGCAGGGTGCTGCCGGGTGGCACGGGGGTACCAAATGTTTCCACAGTACTTCACACAAACTGAAAAGTGGTTCCAAACTGGGAAATTTTTTTTCGATTTTCTCTCAATTTAAGTCCACTTTGGCAGAAAGTCATGGAAGCCAAAGGCAACCAACGAGGCGAAAATATTATTCGGAATTGTATTGAAAGTGGGAGGAAACCACTTTTATATCATAAAACTGGGGTGGGGAGTTAAAATAAAATGAAAATCATCACTTCCTGAACAAAAAACGAAAAAAAGTTATGCTGCAAAGGATGAACCTCCATAAAGGTATCTCTCCCCCACTAAATTTCTTTTATATTCGGACGATGTTGTTTACGTTGCTCGATTTTTCACATAACATATTCTGCCATTTTCATACACTCACTCGCATTTGTTTACTTCAGTTAACAAATATCCAAGGTTACAGGATTTTTCCTGGAATTTTTACGTAGCACAACAGGGTAAGAACCGTGTTCTCGTCTTTACGTGCCATTCCCACGACCCTCGGTGGTTTTGTGGCCAGCTCCATGAGTAATTAAAACAGATTTTTGAACCTACGCAGATTATTACTTACTTTTATCGGTCATTTTCCTCATTTTAACACTTCCCGTCATGAATAATTCCTCGTTTGGCTTTATTCATCATTTTTACCACGAAATAAAGTCTCTGTGGGAAACAAGATTTTTGAAAACATTTTTAGCTTTAAAAAAAATATGGAGCGCGTTTACAGGGTTGATACGCAATGTCCACTTATAACGGTATGCAGCAAAAGTAAGGATAACTGGGGCTGAAAAGCTTTGGGAAACTTCGAATTTCAAATCACCAAAGGTAAAAATAACCTAAACGAACAAATATTTTTGAAGAACTGGAATAGAGACCCGTGGGATCACCTTGTGGGGTAGCACACGGCTACAGGATGCTCTCTCCGGCATCACGTCAGCTTTGCTGATCCCTTTCCAGCAGCGTCCATTGCACATTTCACAACCAAAGAAGTTGTCAGTGAATTGAACTCAGGAGCTAAAAAATCCCCACGGAAGAAAACCTCAGTGCTGTAGTTTGCCGAGATGGGGAGGACAATCTCTTGGACTTGCTTAACCCGCATGGGGACCCACGAGAAAGCAACTCTTATGGATTTTAAAGTGACCGGGCAGGTCGAAAAATGTATACCACTAACCTTAATTTCCTCATCCATGTGTCTCTGGTCGTCTCTTCGTTTACCAGGCAAAAATGACATTCCACCTCGCTAAACAAGCCCAATTTAAATAGGTGATACTTTGGCCCATTATGGTCAGATAGATAACCCATAAGCCACCTAAGATCCGCTTTGCATAAGGCGGGGGTTTATGGGCATAGGGTCTGACAAGCTCTCTATAGTTCTTGGTAGAGAGGCGCCACGTCAGCGTCTTGCCTAGTGACTCTTATATTAAATACATCCAGAGACGAAAAGAATTGCAATGCATGCTTTCTTTTTGGGAAGATTTTATCCAAACTGAATATTTTATAGGTTTTTGGCATTTTTCGAATATACGGATTTAGCACTTTACTTTGTGCTTTGGAATAAACTCACTCACATCTTAACATTTTTTAAAAGTTGTATACCTCTCGAACCCTTCAGCACTGATTGCATTTTCCACCAAACCACAACTTACATTGCAGGGAGTAAAATCCTTCGATTTTCTACAACTTCGAATTGTTTCCAAAGAACAAACATTACAGAGCAATGGCTGACATTATAAAGACAGTTACAGTGAATTCGTTTTTCTCCACTTTTCAATGGTTTTCTGTGAGCATTAATATTTAAAAATCTCATTTCTACTTTAGTCTTCGTTCGTTGTGCTGTAAGGTACTAATCCAGTCCTGGCTCCATGCAATGTTCCAATTGCAACGAAATTAGGAGAATGTTTTCTGACTAAAATGTTTCTCTGTAATCCACCCGGGAACGTTATTCCCTTCCGCTCAAGGAAGCTAACATATTTTTGCTTTTATGTCATCTGAGAGCAACTTAATGTTTTAAGTCTGATGGGAATGGGAGTGTATAGCTTGTGTACTCTATATCCAAAATGCTGTAAAACAGACGAGACATCACAGGAAATGCAAATGGTTCACAAACACAGTACTGTGAATCCGGATTGTAAACAGAGTGCATCCGGGAATCCGAAAACGGAATACTTCAGCCTAATAGGGATTTTCCTGCCAAAAGCGTACTGCTGAAATGTAATTATTAACTGTTGTCCCTGAGCTTCCTTCGCATGAAAAGAAATCACTTAAGCGAAAGACACTCACAAATATTAGCACGTGTCCCAATTTTTTATGCCACGCCTGTCTGGTCGCTGGAAAATCACGAACTCTAGTGAATAAAAGTGTACGATCAATAATCCAAATGTGTTTTAGCCAAAATTACCTTGTCTTGCCTGCCCCTTTGTAAACGTTGGGAGTATCTCACATATCTTCTGGAAAAATGAGATCTAAGTGCCAACGAAACCAGAATTTTCCCAAAGAGAATACCATGAACGCCACTAACCGCCCTTGCTTCGAAAGGCGCATTAATCACCGATTCACCTCCCAGAGGTGGAAACGGCCCATCACGTCTTTATATGTGGTATCATCAACATATAATACGTAACGCTCCAAAATTTGTAAAGCAAATATAAATATTAAGGTCTTCGTTGGGAATTTGGCAAGAAGAATAGCACGGAAGAAACATCTGCGTAGTCCAGCATTTGTGGAGTAGGCTTACTCCTCTGGGTATGACCACAGCCAAATGATTCTCCAAAAGAAATGAGCCAGCTCAGCCCACCCACAGTTTCTTCAGCATTAGATTCAGAGAGTGGTGGTTCGTTGTAGGGATTTTATCGTGTACTGAGGTATGGGAATAAACTTCCTCGGATCCTGAAGAAAATGACATTTTATGTGAGTTCCCATTAACGTGTAGCTCTACCCCCATCTCCTCACCTGCAATTACGCTTTAATTAAAGAGGAAGATGTCAGTCGCTAAGGCAGTTGGCTTTTAAAGTTATATTGAGGTCTCCACCTCGTGATTGAAGCCGATTCTGAGGTTTATGAAAACTTTATGAGTGAAAATGTCGCTAAATTCCTGCCATTCCACTAAATGCCTCTAATAATAACTGCTTGCCAATAAAATTAGTAACGTGGGAAAGCCAGTTGCACGTCCCGCTGAACTATTAAAATGTAATTTCGTGCTATGCCGGTACCATTATAATGGATGCACTTGGTCTCGACTTTTACTGCAACCGCAATCGCGGTCTTTAAGTACGTTTTAATGATTTTAACAGGTGATGCATATTCAGATTTAATGGCAGTCGTAATGGAGTTCGGCGAACGAAGTCAAATATACTTAAAAGGGCATCAGTCGCACAAAAATGACGATGGGATCAGGGAAGAAGTTGAAAAATGGAAGTATCCCTGCAATTGAAGCAAGATCAAACTTTTTCTGCAGTGAAAAATGACCAGCTTAAAATTCTTGAAATCCTCATAAATTTATTCAAATGGCTTGAAATCTGGTCCAGCAGGCTGCAGGAGCAAAGTACTTTCTGCGGTGAT
>QYTT01052224.1:5083-19226 GCA_006980735.1 Dasypogon diadema
ACCATTATATGTTACACATTAGATGGAGCAAAAGTGATTTCACTTCAATGTTAGGTTCTCCCTTTTTATCTTGTAAATAAGAAAAATCACATACCTGGCAAAAACTATACCTGCTGTAGTAGGCATATATATATAGAATCGTTCGGGGAATATCGAAGCGGACCTTTGCCTTCGGGTCGTTTTTATTCCTCTTCTAAGAGCCTCCCTAGGATTCTCCCAAGCACACAGTTCCTAACGAGTACCAGGAATCGTCTTGCTGCGCCTTAAGTGCCCCCTCCACTGCCATTTCTTTCATAAAGAGATTCAGCAGTGCAACCCCCGGCAGAATGTCTAGCACAGCTGTGGATGTGGTGCGAAAAGCGCCCGTAATTTCTGTGTACGCCATTCTTTGCCGCTTAACGGCAATCTGGCATGCCTTAGGATACCGGACTAGCGCAACAAATGTCAACGTATGTCTAGCCACTATTGCGTATATCCAGTATATGACCTTGGCGAGATACCTCACCTTAGTTCACAAACTCTTCTATATTAATGCAACACCGGCTTTACATTTCTGATTTTTCTTCAACATGATGCTTCCAGGTTAGCCTCGAATCCAAGTATAATAACAGGTATTTGGCTTCGCCAGAAATGGTGCTATCGGATCCAAAGAGTGTAAGTGGTTCAAATTCCGGATTCTTAGTCTTTCTAGTGCAGACTATCGTTTCTGTCTTGTTCGCGTTCCTCTCACCATCCTTTCACCACCCGTAGAGCAATCCTTATGATAGTAGATAGATCTCCTCACAGAAGAGGAGACAATACTCCTCCCGGTGGACACCTCTCCTGACTCTATCCCTAACACTGGCATGACCGATCTGAAACCTGATCGCCCTGTTCCTCACGGGCTAACCTTAGCAAAGCATTTTTCTGCACTGAATTTGGTCGTAGACACCTTCGACGTGCATCAGCTTTGCCAAAGCAATGCCTTCTGTATTCATGCACAGATTTCGCCTCAGCCTAATAAGCATGCTGGCTTACATTTAAGGAATACTCCTTCAGTATAGTACTCTTCAAGTAGTCCATCAGCATTATCTCCACTGCTTTCAACTGAAAGGTTGTCAGACTGATCCGCCTCGGTGTAATCCCTTTTCCCTGGTTTCGGTTGAAAGATCATCTTTGTTTCCTTCTATTTAACCCGTATATGCCCTGCGAAAAACAAATATCTCCCGAAGCTAAGGTGCAATGTTCTCTTTGGCCCCAGGGAACATAGCATCTAAACCCGAAGATTTGAAAGGTGTGAAACTGCATATGGCCCTCTTCATTCTATCTAAGGCACAATCCTTCCCGCCTCATTCTGGTTGCTTCCATTAAAATTCTGTTCGTCTCCTCCAATACCTCCGCTATTTTTCCGATCCTATCTCGAAGAAATCTAACGTTGAAGATCGGGTTCTTGGTGACTATCTTCTGTAGTCTACTGACTTATCCCTTCCATGTTCGAACATAAATCTCTCGCCGTCAGCTCTCTCTTATTCGTCTTATAGTCTTTCCGAGTCTGCGGTTCACTATTCCACGATACGTGGTTATAGGCTCTTCTCATCACTTTCTCTTCAGTGACTCCTCACTTCTTATGGTCTAAGATGTTTTTAGATTCCTCTCTAACACCTCTGTGTACTTCGCCACACCCAAGCTCCGAAAAATCCTTAAAAGTCTTACAGTAGTAGTCGTAGTGGATGGCTGACTTTTATGTGGCTTTTAGGGAAAAACCAAAATTGCTCAAAACCACGAAAGGTAGATTAGGTCCCCGTTTTTGTTAGTTAATTCTCAAAGTAGATTTGCCTCTCTTCACACCCCCAAGATATGGGGGTGTGAAGAGAGGTTAACTGGATAACTGGTTTTTTTGAGATGTTCAAATAGTCACAGACAAGCTAAAGTTCACTAGTAAGGAAACTCTTAGTTTTAGACCCTCTCACCCTTTCGTTAGCATACATTAACACAATACTGGCATATTTAATACGTTTGTTAATATTGTTAAAGGACGCACCATTCTCTTGGTAGAATCTCTGCTTAGAAGACTATCGATACAGAACCCAGTACCGCCAAGAATTTTCGACAATTCGGTAAATAATAATTTTTACGGTTGCCTTCCCTTTGAGGACCAGTCCGCGTACCTTTTTTCCCTGCCCTAATCAAATGGTGGTTTTTCGAAGAGCCAATAATTCACAGTCTTGGAGGCTTAATTTGAATAATAGTTGTACTAAACTCTATTGTTTTACACCACTTCGTCCCAAACATCAACGATTATTAACACGTTGACTGCCATAATTAGCATAAAAGTTTTCGAGAGAGAATTACGTGCTAAAATGCATTTGTTCTGAGAGAGCTTTTAACATTTTGATCGCCATATGAAAGCTTTCCCATGGTTTTTAACTCCCTCACGAAAGCTTTTATGCTAATTATGACAGTCAAGGTGTTAAGGTAGGCAGTATGGCACTTAATATGTTAATAAAAGTAGCGCGCTTAATCTGCCCATTCAGGGCCATAGCCGCAAATCAGGGAATTCGCATGTTTCGTTACAAATGTTACAACGTCGCTTGTCTTCGAACCTGAGACCTCCTCATTACAAACTAAGCCGCTGAATCATGGTTGTTAACACTTCAAATTTTTTTTAGGATCCACGGTGTCCACCAGCTTTGTATCTGCGTGATGTGAGAACATTGGAGCAGTCTGTTTCTTTACAGGATAGTGCAGTGGAATGATGTCTAGCAATGCTCCCAAAATCACTGTGTAACAAGTCCAAGTGATTCCAGCTACTTCTAGTCAAATCAACCTTTGATTTTTTGTAGATTATGTTGGAGTGTCCTCTGAGTTGTCTTGATCCACTGCACTCGGTCGCATACCAATTATAACCACACCACATGATCATGGCAAACTAGTGCGATTTGTTTTCACATTATTTTTATTATTGGATTATTGGAATGAGTTTTTTTTTGAATAATATAACCTTCTATGCTCACAGCACAGTTTAGGAAAAAAAAAATTTAAGGAACAGAAAATTGGAAATCCTTATTAACCTGACAAATGTTGCAAGGGATTCATAAAGGAGAGAGAAAATTTGTAGAATCAGTTCTCAAGCTGTTCGGCTAGTGACGTAGGTACCTTAAAACCAATAAAATGTTTCCATAATTCGTTTCAATCATCAATCAAGCCAACTTACCCTTTTAAATAGCCACAGAACTCTGCATTATGAAGTGACAAAGACGCAGAAACTTCAGAACATTTTATTTTACGAAAGAGAAGTTTTCTAGGTTTTCTACAGGTGCGACGAGAACAAGAAGCAAAACGTAGTTAAATGAAATCTTAAAAGGATTGACGATAGCAAGTAGCGATACTCTGGAACTTACGTAGATTCCTTCTTTGAAAGTCGACTTATAACGTCATCCTTCGTAGACCAAAAGCAATTATTATATACTTACACGTTAGATCAAAACTGAATTTATAGTTTTTGAAATTACAGCCTGAACTGTACGTTGTTAAATTGTTTCAAAGTTTAAAAACAGAAGAGTATTCTCGCTAAAAGGGCGATTATACTTTGTGGGAGGGGAGGGATTGGAGGAACCAATTGAATAACAAAACATTTGTTCATAAAATTCTTTTCATTACTCTTTTATTCGTAATAATAATAGTAATAATTATCATTACACTTCTCATATCTTTTTTTGCTTTGTTTTACAATTTCTTCTCATTAAAATAAAAAATTTGTGATTTTACGTAAAATAAAAATGATAATTAGGAAGTAGACAAAAAAAAATGTGTTTTTGGGAAAGAATATGTCTGTCGGGAACAGTGTACAGCAATATAATTAAATAACATCACAAGGACAACATATCGAATTGATTTATTCTCTTTTTTCGTCTATTTTAATTTATACATGTTTTTGTCATTTTCAGAGTTCTTTTGCTACGATTTTATACATACACATTTATTACATGAAGTACTTAGACCTTAGTTCTTACACTACTCTTTCATTTTGCTTGATTCAAACTTAATGCTTAGATTCCACTTCATCGTTTTACAAATAAATTAATATTTTAATTGATTTAGACGTTATAATGGATAGTATCACAAATTTTCTTTATGTTTATATTTTTCACTTCTTTAAATTAGGGTTTAAAGTTGTCAGCTTAGCATACTATATACAGGTCTAAAGTTTTATGGATAGAAAGAGAAACAGAGTGATATTTTGAAAATGTACACTAAAGATATTTTTACAATTTTTGGTATCGCTTTAGGATGGTGAGTTCATTTTCGCTAACACCCGAAGCACGACTCCTTCTTCATATTGCACTACGTGTTTCCACAATTTCAAACCATTTTGGGGAGATATACAAAAACTGCTTACACCTTAAACTCACATGAAATGGATTTATAAGTTTATTCAAGACTCACCACCACCACCATCGTAAAGCATTTTGATCGATATCTTTAACCGGTTAACAAATTTATTTTGATTTGTTATTGTTACAGGGCTACCCCTCTCTTTCTAGTGATCTTGTCCCGTGCTATTTAAAATGAAACGAAGTCAGTCTCTTCTCTCGCGTAATCACATGCGCTTTTCATATCTTTGGATACGTTTCATTGGGTTCTTCTTCTGCGATTGGCAAAAAATAAAGTGATGTGATGCGCGCTCATAAATTACAGTGTTAATGATGTGAAGGGAAGATAAAAAGAAGATAATTCTAAGGCAACGATCAGTGATCAGCGCCTGCGGTTTGGTAACTCCACGGAGATTACGTTGTGCCTGCTTCGTAGTGGGCAGTGCAACCGCTGCAATCGTTGATTTATGCAGTGAACTTATATTTTCAGCAAATCAAAATGCAAAATATGTCCAACATTTATCTAAGTGGAAATATAAGATGATGCCATTATTCGAATTCTTCTTTCCAGTTGTTCATCTGTAGGAAAGAATAACACAATATTAGTTTCAGGAAGAAGACGTATACATCGCACACAACAACAAAAACAAATTTTTACGAGCAAACTACCCTAAACTACATTACAAACACTTACATACTTCACAGCTCTATTCCTAAAAGCGTCCTGTTCCATATCACGTATTTTATGCGTCAACATGTGCTGCTTTAAGTTGCCCTGCATCACCGAGTTCCAGAATTGGACATAAAATTACAAAAATAAGATCAAATCGAAATTAGTTTGGTAAAATAAAACGGTTACTAATAGTGAAATTAATACAACTAAGGTTTGTTTCAAATTCTAAGGAATGTGAGGAAGAAAGGGTAAGTTTCATTCTCAATAGAAGAGATACCTATCTAATCATTGTATATTACAGTAAGAACAATATGAGTCACCACCTCACACATCAGTATAGCTAATAACATATCAAAACATTAGCAATAATTATATAAATTCATTTCTTTCTCTTTGAATCCCCGAAAGTTGTTTATGAAACTTTGGAACCCTATAACTCTGAAAACTTTTGTACAGTAATTAGTGAAGTGTGGAGTCTGGGATTATCATGAAGGAAGATGGATCCATATCGAATGACTAATACTGGCTGTTTTGGGCGAATTTTTGGCTGTTTAGGGACAGTAACGTTCTGTATCAATGTTTTCTCCTGGCTGAAGAAAAATATAATTATTTCTGCCCTCAGCAGACCAACGTACCATAACGATAAGTTTTGTCTCTGCAGAGAGGGTTTACAGCAGTGATGAGCAAAACTGTGTCCGTGGGCACGAAAACTTAAAACTCTACGAAACGCGTGCAGTTAATGTATATTCGCATAGTGTAGACTGCTTTTCAATGACTGTGTGCAGTCAAGCTCGTGCACGGCTTTATAAGATCGCATTCTGTTCGGATAGCGATTTCATTCTATCGGCTACTTTTCGTGCGGAAATCGCATATCCGTAGAAATTTTCTCTAGAAGGAGCGATGTACTGCTAATAATCAGGACTCTGCCACATTATCAAATTGAAGCTCTTGTAAATGTGTGAGTTCAAGAGAAGACAGCTCATTTTACCCATCACTGGTTTAGAGTCACGTTTTTGGATTTGGTTTTGGTTTTCATCGAGCGAGTCTTCACTTCGTTTCCTACTATTGAGAAAGATCCATTTTTCATCGTAGGTAACGATCCTCTTCAAGAAAGATTCATTACTGTTTCTTAAAGACAATGAAAAGCAGATTTCCAAACGAATAAGTCTTTGATATTCATCCAACTCAGGAGGAGCCTATTTCCCGAGCTTTTCAATCAATTTTTGGTTAAAGGCCTACAAACTCGTCCAACCTTTTAACTTGGACTTCGTTTGTAGAAAAAAATTGTTTCGGGCCGTAAAGTATTACAATGCTACACGAATTCCAAAAAAATAAAGAAAGAAAGGAAGGAATTTAAGAAAACTTGCGATTTTATGTTGGCCCGCATTAATTACAGCGCTAAACCGCATGCGGCCTATGACCCGCGAGTTGGACAGGTCTGGTCTGCAACGTACAGTTTTCTCAAGAATTGAAGGAATGGGTCCATAAGCAAGAATCTAGTATGTACAAATTCTACTATAGCGAGCAAAGTTTTATCGTAGGTAATGAGACAGCTCCATTACGAAGTATCTAATATATAAGAAAAATAATCCACTATAAGGCGAGCAAAATTTTATTCGACGAAGCCTTCAAGTCTGCTGGTTTTTAGCGGTCATATACAGTCCTTAGTCTTTTTAGTTCTTAATGCATGCTTTAATCCCTAATGCTGAGTCATGTATTGGTTAATAAAATAAAACTAAACTTCTTGCTGCAAAATTCACAGGAAGTTTTTGAAGTATATCATCAAATCAGGATTACCTCTTTTGCTCCTTATTTAGGCTTAATTAAAGCTCACCCTACAATCGTTCGCTGCAGAGCTAGAAACTTTTGGTTTATAAATTGAGCCAGAGATGTCGAATCTTGAATTATGCTAATAGCCAAAAGCTGTGTTTTTTTAACAACAGTGCAGAGTTAATCCTTTTCTTCTCTTTTTCTCTCTTTAAGCAAACCCGAGATCAGTGAAAACCATTATTAACTTGAATGATCATCCATTGCATAAAATTTCCAGAGTGATCCTTCTCCAAGGTAACGCTCGGCCTCATATCGCTTTAGCTGAGATGCAGCCACTGATGGACCTCGAATGGGAGGTTCTCTCACACCAGCGTATTCCCCCAACCTGACCCGATTTGATAATTAAGACACAAAATGGGTTGCTGAATGGATTACTTCAAAGGATAAGCACTCTAGTAATTTTTGAGTGTACATACATAGTTGATGTAAGAAAGAGGAAAGTTGCTCAAAAACTCTGAGAGTATGTCATCTCTTTCTTTTCATGAATTTTTGAGCAGTCGTGTGGAAATACAACAGCCAAACGTTAAAGTTTGAAGTGCATGTGAACCTTATCTGCGTCTCCGTTGAAGAATCCATCGGAATAATCCACAACGAAAATGATGATATGGTAACTTTGAATGTATGGATTCTTGTAAATATTCTTCAACGCATTATAACTCTATCAAAGATGCGGACCCACATTGCACAGCGAAGGATAAGCCGCAAAACATTAGAACTTTTCCGAGCTCCTAATGGATAGCTTGATCACACGCTCCTCGTGAATAACCACAAAATGTCAGGGATTGGAAAATTTTAACTTGACAAATGTCGCAGTATCCTGTTCAGGATTCCAACCCGCACCAACAGTGGAGAAAATCTGCAAACGTGTGCGTCAGCCCGCTTGGCCAATGGCATGCGTATAATAATATCAAATGTCGATACCACTGCTTTGCCTGTATTTCGCTCTTTCGTTCAAAGGATAACTGGACAAGATCTTTGTAAAATCTGCGCACGGGAAAGGAGCACTATCAGATCCCGAAATCAAGGTGTAGAGCAAAATAAAAGAACACTTGATACAAAGCTAAAACTTCGTTGAATTGTAAATTTAGAAACAGTTGGGAACTTGTTCGATACTTTAGAATAAAGGATTGGAAAGGAAAGGAGTAACAATGTTGGCTTTATATCTCTCTCTTTATATATACTCTTAAATAAAATAAACAAATAATCGAAGTAACACTCACCTTCGTTGTGAATCCCCGATCACATATGGAGCACTTAAAAGGCCTCTCCTTTGTATGCGATCTATAGTGAATTTCGAGTGCCGAATGGCATGGGAATGTCTTAAAGCAAATGCCGCATGTAGTGCTTCCCCGGACACCTGTTGAGAACGCACAAAGAAATCTACATAAGTTTCAAAACTGGCAACACCAAAAAAAACAATATTGATATTTGTGCAGAAACCGATTTTGATACTAACCGGATAAAGCCAGAGGATTAAATGGTGCCGATGGCATAACGGACTGTGCTATGGAATTCATAGCGTTACACATGTTCTGCGTGGTTGTACTGACTGGTGGAAAGAGTGGTAAATTCGGAAACATCCCAAATGGTGGTCGTGTAGGTAGAAAAGCTGGACTATGTGGTGGTGGGATCCCTGAACGTGGTGTTAAATCCAAAGCACCTTGGGACGTATCCGACGGTGCTGGAGACGCCTTATTAATTGCACTCACTGGACTCGTTGGAGCTGAACTATTACTCGCCTCAGATTTTGGTCGATTGTTTTCTATTTTCAACTTTTGATCAAAGAGCATGCCCTTGATATCGTCACCTGATTTTGGTCGGTCAGAATCTCCTCCATTCGACAAATGATCAGAAACATCATCGTCGAAATCATCACTGCAGTCCATGTTTTCGTCATTCTCCCCTTGTGATGACTCTGAACCTAAAGCACCGTTCTGTCGCCCCATTCCAAAATTGAATGTAAACGGGTTTAAAAAGGATCCTGGAACCATTGACGGAGGGAAATCTCGAATTTCAGCTGCTTGTATTTGCTCAGGGGTAAGGTCAGTTGGTTCACCTGTGTGAAGTCGGATATGCTGCTGCAGGACTAAAGCATTTGAATACTTTTTGTGACAGACAGGGCATTGATGGAAGTTTCTCATAGGGGGCCGGATTTTGTGTACCGCCATATGAGTCTTAAGGTTCCCTTTAGTAGTGAAGGCTCGTCCACATATTCTGCACTTGAAGGGTCTCTCTCCGGTATGCGTTCTGTAGTGCATTTGTAGTGCGCTCTTGCAGGACAGAACACGATCACAAACTACACACTGGTTCGGATCAGTCAGCTTTTTGTTCTTCATGAGCTCTTTCAGCTTGACAGTCTCGGAAGTGT
This sequence comes from Dasypogon diadema, assembly GCA_006980735.1. Classification (NCBI taxonomy): domain Eukaryota; kingdom Metazoa; phylum Arthropoda; class Insecta; order Diptera; family Asilidae; genus Dasypogon; species Dasypogon diadema. The sequence goes on from QYTT01052224.1 coordinate 14,307, forward strand.
TAGACACTTCGATAAAGTTCTCCCACGAATTATCATTGCTATGTGGGCGGGGTAGGAGAGTCATTTCATGTTTAATTGGGCCTAGGAATGGAGACCTCGTTATACTAGCTGGGCTACGGATTGGCGACCGTCGCTCAGGCGATGACTTAACATAGTTTAAAGGAAGTCTTTCTTGCAATTCCTCCCTACTCACTGTAGGTTGTAGGGGAGTCGAAGTTTGCGGTATTTCCACAACTGGCTGTGACAGAGATGCTGGTTGTTGGGGCGGTGGTGTTGTACTCTTAGATCGAGTGATTTCTGGTTCAGCCTCACGTTCTTCCTTAATTCTAAGACTCAGTGGCTCCTCTTTAGGTTCATCACTTAATCTGGGGGAATTTGATGGTGCTGCAGGTTGCTTTCGCAAATCCGTAGGCATGTCTTGTTCTCGCTTTAATGGCTGCGGTTGCTGTTGTATAGGAGGCAACCCGCCAAAAAACGGGTTCGGATATGGTCCTAGTGACTTCAGGATATCAATAGGTGGGCGATACAGTGGTAAACCTGGAAATGCTGCTCCAGGTGGGAATGGTAGTGGCAGAGACACTGGAACATTTGGATGTGGAATTTGTGGTTGATGCTGCGGGGACTCTTCTGGTGACATTTGCTCCAGAAGGGGTGGATGAAACTTATCCAGATGTTCTGGAATTGGTGTTGAATTCATTGGAACGTGAGGGAACTTCTGCGCATGCCGTTGGAAGTGTACTTTTAAGTTTCCCTTAGTGGTAAAACGGCTACCGCATACATTGCACTTGAAAGGTCTTTCTCCCGTGTGAGATCTGATGTGAATTTGCAGGGCAGAGTCTGATCCGAAAACTTTTCCACAGTAGCGGCATCTATGTTTAAAGAATGGCTCATTGCGATTCTTTCCATCACCGGATTTGTCCTTGCCGAAAGCAAATTCGTCTGCTAAATTTCCTGCTAATATGCCTTGTGACGCAGACTCAAGTACCTCTTGCGCTCGCTTCTGAAGCATTTCCAAGGAATTGGGTTCATCTAGTGATGGAGGATTATCATGGTTGGTAATAATACTAGATGCTAAGTCGGATCCAAACGGTAGTGGAGTATTCTCATCCTGTTTTGGTAGAGGTAACGGTAACTCCTTTTGGACTATTCTATTCTCCTCAGGTTTTTTCTCCTCAACCGGCTCTTCCTTAACATCCTCCGGCACCTCTTGCTTATTCTCCACTTCCATACTTTCAACCGGATCCTTTTGATTCTCCTCATATTTTTGATTTGACAGATTTTCTGCACTATTCTGATCTTCCTCCTCTCCCTCCTCCTCGTCGTTGTTATCCGGATCGTCTCGTTTCATTTGATTCATAGCTAACTGGGATTGCAGCTGTTGGATTAATTGAATCTGGAACAACTGTTGCTGCTGCAGATTGAATAGCGTCTGCTGCAGGAACGCTAGTTGCTTCATAGCAGCCTCGTTGTCTGCACCACCATTGGCAAGTGTTTTAGCTGCAAATTGTGCTATTGCCATCTGCATGTTCTGGATAGCTTCCAGTGTCACCGGTGCAGTTGGAAATTGAGGCATAATGGGCGGTGGGTTGTTATGATCGCTGTTAATGGAATTCTCAGCACTCTGCTCGTCATGCTTGCATTGATTTTGCTCATCACTTTGGGATGGGTTGATTGACTGATCGCTCTCGTGGTCATCTTCCCCTTCAGACATATTACGATCTTCGTCGTTATTTCGGGGTGAACTCTGTGGCTCGATCGGGGATGGAAACTTGTGGGTTAAAACTTCCTCGGGATATGTGTCAGCCAGCTCTGCTTTGATGGGACTACTCGCGTAGTGGTTTTCATGAATTTCACTGATATTATTATTGTGGTGGTGCTCCTCCTCCGCTTGATGATGATCAAATAACGTCTGTTGAATTTCCGGACTCGCCGATTTACAATCGACTACCGGTGAACAAGGTACTGATGATCCATTTTCCTCATGATCACTGTTTACATCTGGAATACAAAGAAAACAACCTGTTTAATATCACCGCTCTATGAATACAAAAATAAAAGGAAAAATGGCACGTGTCCGGTGAGGCAACAATATAAGATTCAAACTACATTCACAAAGCGGTAATCGAGATCTTCATTCACCGCCAACTTCTAATGATAACCTAAAAGATTTACCCCATACAGTCAAGTGGTACTGCACGAAGCTGCACCTATACGTATTTGAGCGGAGCAATGGCACGTACAGGAAGGGGGTACATAGGTCCACTAGGCAGCATCCAACCATTTCAGATAACAACAAAAAAGCAGAAAAACCACACAATCTGACTTGATCTGTCTTCAATGGCTGAAACTCCAACCGAACCGACTTGCAACGGCTCCGGCTTGTGATATAAGTGCGTCTTGGAAGTGAGATCGCTTGCGGGCGAGCACCTTTTGTACTCCTGCTGACAGCTGGACTATGCACAATATGCAATAATAGAGCGCGTTAGAGTGTGAAATTGCACTTGGTACTTATCTAAGTGTAGGATTTCAAAGCATTTTTTTTCTCGTGTAATTTTTTCTTACTTCTCGGTTAAATAACAAGAAAGTGCAGTGCAGGTGTCTCCTACCATGTTTCGTGTCTCCTCACCCAAAGCTTCGCTTTGCCGTCGGCAATTCTTCGATCCAATGGAGTAATTATGAACAGAGAAAAATTACCCACTTCTCTCTGTATCGGCATTATTAATCAAGTCATTTGAATTTCACGCCTAATAAACGAACCCCACTCCCTCTGCCCGGCCGGGGATCCATGTTATCGGGATCCACATTAACATTCTTTTCTAAAATTAGTGATTTTGGGCCTTTTCATAAATTATATTTTAACCAGTGTAGAAATAAATTTTTCGGAAATACACAAAGCACCTGTTATGGTAAATGGTGATAACACCTACAGAGCTGACAGTTTATTTTGGACAAAAACAAGACATTGAGCGGAAGACCACCTAAAATGTTTCGTGTCCATGGGTTATATCATTTGGAATTGGATGTGGCCCTTGTAAAGAGATAAAACGGTGAAAAGAGAAACAAGAATTGTGGATGCAGCCGTGATTGCATTTTGTTAATTCTATGGGAAAAGAATCCCAAATGAATTTCCTGAGGAGCGTTTTTCGTTGAATAAATAATAAAATTCACGGGTTTATGGACAATAGTTTGTTGTTAATACTTATGATGTTTATTGGGCTCAATGACACATTCAAAATGTCTTTATTTCTGTTTTATTTCTGTGTTAAAAAATGCAGGAAATGTATGACAGAAAATTGGTTGAGATAAAATAGGTTCACGGACACAAGGAAAGCTTAATTTGATGAACAAAACAAAACATGAAATCTTTAGTCTTTCCCATTATTACTGAAAGGAAAAGGTAAAAATCGAAGCTAAAGTTAGAACCTGGAAGAATAGGTCGGGAAGGTGATAAAAATTCACAGTCTTTGAGAGATAATTCCTAATGTTTAACTCTTTATCAGATGTCCTATTTAGAGTGCAATGAGGGAGCATCACTGAAGTTTTTTTATTTGATCTCATTTTCTATAAACGCATTAATTCTTTGATCGTGCAATGCTGTTATTGCCTAATTAAAGTTGTGTACTTTTAACATATAAGTTGTTGTTTATAAACGCTAAATCGGCTGATGTTGTATATAAGCCTACTCCTCCTATGTCAAACCGCTCATGAAAAATATATCAAAACTGGCGCTCAAGGACAGTTCATGAGTTGATAGAGTAGCAATACTTGCATATACGAAAGTAGGTATATCAAAAAGCTTACGGAACAGTTCTATAATTTTTAATTTTAAGATAAAATGAAAATTATTTTCCTACAAAATCACCAAACATTTCTTCAGTCGGTTTTCCTATTTCTCTAGGCCGTATCTATAGAAATAAAGATCCTTGTTTTGGGAGCACCTTTTTAGAAAGGCCTCTGCTCCACTTAAGGACCCATCGTTTTCCCTTCAAGCCTGATTTTAATTTTCGAAAAAACAAAAACAAAAAAAAAACATCAGACGGGGTTAGATCTTGGCTATAAGGAGGTTCACACAAAATCTCCCATCGGAGATCTCTTGAAATCCCCCTTGTCCCCCGAGTGAAATGTGCCATGGCGGAAGAGGACTCCTTCATGAAGCTTCTCTAGTCTTTTTATATCAATTCCGCTGTGACTGTCTTTTGTCCTTTAAAAAAGTCTTATAGTTGATTTTACTATTCCAGGAAATGGTTGGCCATAATTTTGTGTACAGAGCGGTCCACTTTGAATTTTTTTTGGGAGCCTGAAGATCCTAACGGTAGCCATCCTTTGAATTGCATTTCCCCCCTCAGAATAGTACTGGTAAATATCAGTCACGATACGACGTTAAAATTGCTCAGGATTTGTCTGGATCTTGTTCAAAATGGCTACTGAAACCTCAACTCTTTGAAGTTTCTGAGCTTTGCGCATTGGTTTAGGCACCCAAGCTGCAGAAAGCTTCATAAGACTCGTTCTAATAAACCAGGAGGATCACTTACATCTTTGTGTAGAATCTATCGAGAAAACGAAATTCGTGATTTGCTATCTGTAACCGAATTAATTGCCACCAATCGGGTCTACTATTGGAGAAAACTTTGTAATAGCATTATTTACACTAAAAAGTCAAGAGCTTAAAGCCTTCTAATGCCAAAATATTCCCAGGATATGTAAGCGTCTATTGCAACAGAGTATTCGCGAACTCAAAACTTATTTTTATTCGTATTCGCGCCGGGAAGCATATGAATTTTAATTCTCTTTCCAGTGTAAATCAAATGCACTGTCTTCACCTAAAGCGAATGAAAGCGCCGCGAATGTAGCGAATAAAATATCCTTGTTCACACCAAATGCGACACGTCGCGAATGAAAAACACGTTACAAACAAATAAA
>QYTT01052300.1:0-24896 GCA_006980735.1 Dasypogon diadema
AACACCTTTAAATAAATTACACAATAAAATCATTAACACTTGCTTACTCCACAACATCAGCTTTCTCCCAATTTGAAACCATAAATATACGACAAATGTATTCATATGTTGAAAATAAATCCGTCAACAGTGTCTGTAAAAAGCATCGGTTTCAACAAAAACTTTATTACAAGTACTAATTGCAATGAACTTAAAACAAGAACTATACTTTTTCGCTGTTGGATCCTGTTTGCCTCAGACGTGTACATCCAGAAATTTAATCAGCGCAGGCCACTCATTCTTTCTTTTTTTTATATCCTCTGCGCGGAAAGGTCTTCCAACCTAAAATAAATTACAGTAAATTCTTTTCTACGCCCCGTTGTGTGCACCATATCAGGACTGGGATGCCACTACACCTACTGGAAGCTGTCAAATTTTAGTGTCGATTCTGGAGTCAGCTCCGTTTTTATATTGTCGCAAAAAAAATATCTAATCGACAAATTAGGTGGCGGTTGCTATGAAAAATAGCTGCCTTTCAAGATTCAACACCGAAAACCAAAAAAATTTTGGGTGTAAAAATTCGCGATTAGTGACGGCACCCGACTACACCGAAGTAGAAAAGAATATACAGACAGTATCGCTTCCTGTGTAGTGGCTACAAAAGAACTCGAAGGTGACAGGTTCGGATTTCTTGCCGATAGCGCTCCTTTTGCTAACGTCTTCCGTTTCGACGTTGGTTGACAATGATCCATACGAAAAATGGGCTGCCGTCTTCCACTTCTTCTTTAGGGTGTGCAATTGATCCCTCGATAACGTAGCCCGTTCTAATGCAGCCTCCAGTGCGGTGGCACAAAATATTGTTGTGCACTCATTTCTGTGAGTGGCTTAGGGCTCGCCAACCCCATTGTGGGGGTGCAGTGTTTCCAGACGAGTGCACTACGAGTGTTTTGCTGCAGGGAGACCTTTATCATTATTCGCTACAAATCGAGCTTGGCAAAGGACTTCTTTCGTCGCATACCCCAAACTGACCCTTGGATCTGATTTATGTGGTCCAGACTGGAGCAGACGCAGACCAGAGTAAGTAAGGAAGTAAGTCGTGGGTCATCTTGAAAGCGACCTAACCTTTTTCAGGGCAATCCAGCTTCAGCTCGGTAGAGAGTATATTCTAGGAATTTGGGCCGGGTGAGTCCATTACGCACCGAAATAATGTCCGAAGCCGAGGCACCGGAAATACTTTGGGATGTCCACCATATACCGTACTCAGCGGCTCACCCAATCAGTCCTTATGGACTGTACCATCAGGAGTCATGTTGTTCCAGTCGTGCCCAAGTTTTACCACGGTAATCTTCCGTGCCCTCTTGAACGCTTTGGAGAATGAGTCATTGAGATCATAAGCCAACTCCCGCAGGGTTTCACTGACAGTCTCGATAACCTCCTTAGTGATGGTGAAGCTGTAATGAGTCGCTGGATGCTCTCATTACTTCTAAGAATAATCCCCTGTTATTATATTTCATTATTTAACGATTTCCACATTTCCTCCAAAAACTAGGCCCAGAGTCATAAATTCTGTTTCTTAACATTTTCCTCTTTAAGGAAAATAACCCTCATCATGCAACAGTAAATAATTCACAAAAAGTTACAACCTAAGACAAAAATCGCTGTCGCATAAATTATTGACCCCTTATGAAGGAAGTCATCCAATTCAATCAACGCACAAATTGTCCGATCATCATTGCGGGTTTTATGTGCATGTGACAGACGGACAGACAGACGCACGAGTGATCTTATAAAGGTTCGTTTTTTCATTCGGACGTACGAAACCCTTAAAATAATTAGATAAAAATTAAGCAACCTCTGTCGATATCAATGCATATGGCATCATGGTAACTGTGGACTGTCCCATACGTAACTGCCTTTATTTTGGAAAAATTAAAGTTTGTAAGTGCTCAATATATTTGAGATGAAGCCTTTGTAGTTGTATCTTCTTCCTTCAGGAGACTTTGAACACCCAATCCAAGAAGTGTGGATTACAAAAGTTTCTTAAGACGAGCTACTTTAAGGTCTTCATTAAAATCTCCAATTATTATAACCTTTTCTAAATTAAACAGACTGAAAAAGTTTGACAGTTCTGCTGCTACTGTGCGTTCGGATAAGAAAAGTTTCTGTAGAGCACTAAAATGTTCATCGCCTTATAACGCAAAAAGATATAATGAAATATTTTATAATTATTGACAGATAGAGCGCTAGCCTTAAGTAAAGTGATTTTTATTATTATGCTGCATTTCACATAACAAAGTATACCACTCTTATTTCTTGCTTCCGAGCTATAATTATCTATTTTTCCTAAAATGTAAGTAGCTTTCACTTGTTAGTGTCTGCGTTTCTACGAGGCACAAAGTGTCGACATAATGAGCATGTAAGTTCTGAATAAAAGATTTTAAATGAGGGAGTACCGCTTAAAAGAAAGTTTGACAACATTTAGATTTTCGAGTTCAATACGAACCTTCTGAAAAAGGTTTTGGTGGATTGAAATTACCCACAAGGAATAGACCCGTAGCATTAGTAGCTCTCCTTAGTGCCATATATGTACATAGAAGATTTAATGATTATTGGCTTAAGATGAACTTCTACCTTTACATACGTTGCGCCTTTACTCGTGTGAATACTAATAGCTTCCGCAGGAACAATGGGAAACTGATTGCGCTCTATGGACACTTGCTCATTCTGTTTATATTGAAATGACTTTACGATTCTACCCATTAAGAATTTTGTGGATTTTGTTTTCTCGATCTAGCAAGTATACCTACAAACTCATTTTCGAACTTCATCCACATAGGAATTCGACTGCCATCTCCCAAAACATCATAATCCATAGACATCAGTTGTCCGGTTGCGCCATTTACAACGCCTTCAGCAGTATCTGCGTTAGCAGTTATCATATTTTTAGCCGTAAGTTTCAGACATACATTTTGGGGAAGACCTACAGTTTCAGATGTTTTGAAACTTTGAATAGATCATAAAATAGCCACTTTGTTTCGTTCTGGCATTATAACTTTTACTTTCTCAATAGAAACGCTTGTAAAAGATTCAGTATTTAAAAGCGCTAATTTATGTGAATTATAACTATCTACCTCTTTATTAGAATAAAAAATATGATTGGCTTCTTGAGGAATTGCATCTGTCGAAAGAAAGCTACTATGTAACTGATTAATGTCCCCGTCAGTTAAAGTTAAGTGACTACAGGTATACCCCCAAACGGTAAAGTACTTTTGAATATCTATTTTAGTCTTTATTGGGGATAAAGTTCTAGCACCTACCATGGAAATTTCATCAATAATAATTAACTTTAAATCAATTAATTTTGAAGAAAGTGTGTTAACGAGATCACTACTTAAAGGTCTAAGTTCCCCAGAAGATTGATTTAAAAGCAAGGTGAAAACAAAATAAAGAGTGGACCCATTGATATTGAAAGCAGCCTTCCCTGTAGGTGCGCACAGCAGTCAAAGCTGTAATAGAGTCAAAAAGATTTTCCACCCAAGACTAAATTAGTATACTTTCCCACAATTTGTTATTTTTTTATATTTTGTCCGATTATTTGTTTGATTTGAAAAAATGAATTTTATTTGTTATTTTCTTTGATTTTTTCATATGATTTTAGAGAATGTACAATTATTAAATATATTTTCAAAATATAGGAAAAAAGAAGAAAAATAAGCTATAGGTATATCAACAAAATTGTGTTATTTATTCTCCATATATCTTGTGTTTTACTTAAGTGGAAACCTTGTCCGATTATTCGTTTGAGCCACTGTATAAAGGGTGGGTAGCTTTTTTAATTACCCTGGAAGTCCACATCCAAAACTTCTTCTAAGATCATAAAATTGGACTAGTAAGCTCATGTGGAGTAGACCGTTTCTTCTAAGGAGTAAACTGGTGACCAGTAAGTAGAATTTTCTGAGAATTTGGGCAGACTAAAGTAGGCGAAATTTGGATGAGCAAACTCATTCTCATTCCATTACCTCATAGGTAAAAAGCGTTATGGGATTTGTTAGTTTTTCCTTTTCCAGAGAATTAATTAACAAATTTTACTGATCGAAGGTTATCTAGATGAACTTCCTCATTTATTCTGGTATTCTGGTAATTATTGGAAGTTCGCGAAGAGAAAAAAGAAATAATGAAATACTTAAAATTAAATAAATATTAGTTTTAGTTTATATATTTTCGAGCGTAACAAATGATTGCTTAAATTCATTACACCTTACATATATATTGCGTGGAGGGTTTTGTAAAAAGAGAAAAACAATTTGATATTTCTACACTAAATAACTTTCTATAACATAAACATAAAATATAGAATCAGCCCTAATTACTTGATACCCTATATGATATAAATACAGTTCATCTGATAAAATTCTTCTATACAAAATTTTAGAGTGATGGGTTGCTTCCCCTTTGAATTATGTCCAATAATCCAAAAATCCAATATGGCGGCCCGACCAACGAGTGTGGGAATATGTGCTATTTTCATTTTATTGATTAAGCGTCCTATAAAACAACTCATTACTAAATTTGAGAGCTATACGCTGTTCCCTATTTGAATTATACCCAATAATCCAAAAATTCAATATGGCGACCTATTCATTTATTATTTTTGCTTTATTATTATTGTTATATCTTTTCATTTGTATTTTATTATTATTATTACTTTTGCTATTGGTATTGCTTCTATTGTTGTTATTGATATGATTGTAGTAGTATCAGTATTATCAATTGGATTATGCATGCTAGGTAGTCTGTTGGAGTACTGACTCTGTAGACCGTAAATAAATAATAATATTGAAGGAGTGGGGAATTCGCCCCATTTTTGAACTCAGATCTAAAAATTTTCTGAAAGTAATATACAACAAATTTCAGCTAAATTCGTTCTCGAGTTATCGTGTATACAGACAGATGGACGGACGTACAGACGGAGATGCTTAAATCGATTTGTTTTCACATTCTGAGCAAATGTATATAATTCCTTCTGCTCTAGCATTATTGGCTCTATGCGTTACAAACGTTGGATCAAAACTAATATACCCTATGTATCATATAGGGTATAAAAATTGCGTACGGTATATCACTTTGGCAGTAAAACAGGTAAAGATATTATTTTGTCTGATTTGGTCCGTTTTATGATCTTCATAATGTGTCTGTGTGACAAACTTGATCCAGTTACATTAAGTGTTGTCATTTTAGAAGAAAAAACTTCTGGCGAAGTCCTTCACGCCGGTCAGTCTGACTGCTTTCTGTTGAAAACAATGGAGAGGATGCTGATGGACTGCCTGGAGAGTGCGACGCTGAAGGAGTATTCGTTGAACGTAAATCAACATGCGTAGCAGGCTGGGAGATCCAAGGAATCTGCGGTTCACCAGCTGGTGAGGGTGGCAGAAGAGGAACTAAATACAGGAGGCATTGCTCTGGCCACGTTCATGGAGGTTGCTTTCGACAAAATTCAGTACGAGAAACTGAAAACTGTCCTGCTAAGACGAGTGGTTAGGTGGTGGCGGGATGGGTGGACATGTTGAAGAACAGGGCAATCAGGTTTCAAACCCGTCACGCGAATGTTAGGTTTAAGGTAAAGAGAGGATGTCCACAGGGAGGAGTGTTATCTCCTTTTCGGTGGAATGTGACACTTGACAATTGACACAGGATCAAAAGAGTCAGGGTAACCGTAAAGTTGCACAAGAAAAGGGACCCGGGGATATATTTATATTCACGGACGGATCTATGGTTGACGGCAGGGCAGGTGCTGAAACTGGGGACTTGAATTTGTCCTGCTATGTTAGCCTGGCCCCGTGGATATTATGGGACACCTAATCTACAAACAGATGCTCGAAATAACTACAAACGGCTAGGAACTTTCCGAAGCGTCCCAGCTAGGACGGCTCTTGGGAAAGGAACGAAAAAGGATCCGGAGGCATAGTTCTGCTTAGACATCCCACGAACAAGCCTATATATAGTTTGGCTTGCCAAATTAAAAGTTATAATTCGATAACATTATAATACATTTTTTATGACTTTATATTTATTTGCTATCCAAAATTTTGTAAACAATCACTATCGTGTTTTATGCCTCTATAAAACTCATCACTAAATAACAAAAAGCCATTACAAAACTACTTCACTCGAATAAGACTACGACTAAGCGCTTATATATTTCACTGCTTAAAAATTTGTCCTGCCTAGTTACAAAGTTGACTGGCAATATATCGACTTTTTTCCGAAGTATCGATCGAGTAGGACTTATGAAATTAATCCTTAGGCACAACATTTGATTTGTGTTTTATTGTAATATATTAACAAAAATAACATTTTCTAATTTGATTTTTTATTTAATCGAATATATCAGGTGTGGCATCCGATCAATCATGTATCAAAGAGAGTAGGGTGATAGAGAAACTCACTGCCTACCGAAATAACCTCCATGCATCTCCGGCTACTGTTAATAGTTTCAAAGTTATTCAACTTTTCCTGTAATATTTACCTAACTCCCGGTTTGACAAATATTTTTGTTGCTATGTCATAAACAACTATAACACACGGGGTGATAACTGAAATGGTCCTGTGGGTTGGCCATTAAGGTCCTCTGACTAGAGGTTCACGCTGAATTGAAGCTGGGAGTTGGTGGGCACACTAAATTTGGGCTAATTGCTGAAGAAATAAAAAACTTTTTGAATTAGAAACTTAACTTTTTCTCACTATAACCTTTCAAAGTAAAGGGGAAAGTAATGTTCAATAAAGGTAATAGTTATGGCACATGATAGGGCAGTTATCGAACTATTCACCAAAAAATTCAGGACTCTCTCGTAATTACTTATCGGGATGATAAGAAAATTATCAGACAAATCAGTGCCAACTTTTTAGAGGCGTCCATCAGCTACAGTTTGAGCCAAAAAACGACCCGATCGGTTGCGAACTTTTATTTTTAAAAGTTATTTTTGCTAGACACTCGATTTTTCTCCGGCTTCCGGCCGCCATATTGGATTTTTCAAAGGCGCACTCGGCATTTGAAAGTAGATGCTCTAAGCTTTAAAATAAGCCCTTGGTCAATTTTTTTGGTTTCTTCTAATTTTGGTCGTAGCTCTGATCCGGTTGACGCGGATCGCCCCATATATATATCATAAAATGTTTCCAAATAAGTAATGGACTTGAAGGATGCAAGTTAAGTTTCAAAACAAAAAAATAGATTAGGTACAAGTGGACAAAACTTTGTCCTCTTGGGTACTTTCCTGAAGGACCTATACATGCTTTGACCTTAAAAAATTGTATTGGCATTTCAACTATACATTCATGCCAAATATATGAAAAATCGGCTCGGTGGACCTGAATCAAAAATTGATTTAAAAATTTCACTCAAACAGACGAAGTTTGTGAATCAAATAAAGGAATGAAAAATTAGTTCTACTCTCAAGAAAATTCTTAAACTAAACGCATTGTATCTAAAAATTCTACTGTTACAGTTATACAGTTACTTATTGATGATACTAAACATATTTTATTTTCTGTATGAACAAAGTAATTAATTATGAGGTCCCTTAGTTATGTTTATGTTAGTCTAATGAAATAAGTCTGTAAGGATTGTATGGGTATAATTAATTATTTTATAGTTAAATTATTTTCAAAACTTACGCTTGGGCACTACAGGTGCAGTCGTGGTTGTCTCTTCTTCATTGTCCAATCCTGAAAATATATAAAAATTAGAGTTCAAAGCTAAAACTCAAAACTATTGTGAATTAGAAATATGACTACAATTCTTGTAAGTTGATGTGAATGTGTCAAACTTTTATCGATTTCTCTGCAAGAAATCTAATGTTGGGAATTTGGAGGCAAACTCAGCTCTCAGTGTAACATTTTGAAAGCGGTAGTCCAAGTTTATCGTAAGTTATCGTCGCATCCGGTAGGACTTAAACTAAATGAAGCTTGGCTCTGGCGCGAGCTTCGTAAGGCTCCAGACAGCTGAAAGACGGAGGTTCGAAAAGGCCTTGGCGAGTGACCTGCTTATGCAAGAAGCACTGGAAATAACCCTATTGGAGCATCCAAAGAAGGCGGAATTTAAAAAAGTGCGCTGAGAGGCACAAAACCCCGACCCCATTGGCTCAAAAAAACTTAGGACGGTCTTGTCGAGGCTTGGTATTTTCTCGATCGACACGATAAATCGGCCTCTCACAACTGAACAATTCATTCACCTTCAAGAGGCTGTCGTGGATGAAATGATTGAACGATCGGAGGAGGATATCAAGCCTGCATTTGAAGGATGCCTTCCTCGAACTGCATGGCTCCTACTGGCCTGCTCTTGATATTCCACTCGTCGAAGAGGGATAGCTACCCCGGGCTCACGTAATCCGGGTTTACTTCCCTCAAAGTCTGAGTCTGAGCCAACTGGAGAAGAGTCAGCGACAGGAGTCACGACCTCTACTGGCTGCGATTCTTTAAGTGCATCATTGAACCCCACCCCTTCTACCAGCCGTGTCAATGGGCATACTGGTTTGAGGCGCCCACATATGACGTCTCTGGAGGTCAACCAACTGCGAGCCCCACCGCTGGCTGAGTCACAGGACACGCAGGGGCAACTCAGTGGGATACACATACAAATGCAGCAATAACTGCAGCCGCGGGGTTGGCGCCAGATAAGGCCTGAAATGGGGCTGGTTAATTTTAGTCCTAACCAAGTCACCAAGTCCCATCTCATCAATTCTATTTTTTTAAATTTTATTTTTTTGACGTCTTATCTTTATCCGAGGAAAACAAAATCTTGATTCACTTCTTAATTATTTTTATATTTTAAGCTTTATTTATTTTTTTATTTATTTATTTTATCACTTTTATTAAAGATTTTATTTACAACAAGATTAGATTAAATTATTACTTCCTTTTTAAAAGCGAACCTAATGGGCAATACTAATTTATTTCCTACGCCCTCTCACGGCGAAATTCAAATTATTACTGAAAATCAATACTTTTCAATACAATTTTCTGTCAATAATTTGACAAATTCATTGTGTACATGTGTGCTCTGAGAAGTTTTCTTCAAGGTGTTTACCTAAATTCTGGTATATGATTGCGGTCTAAATTATATTCCTTTACATTCGAATAAAATGACAGATAATTTTAATATTAAAAATCGAGTACCTATTATTGAAAATATCGATTACGTAGCGAACCGCTAGAGGTCAGAGGGCAAACTTTTTGGCTTTATTTCTTATATCTCATCTTGATATATACTCGATAATTATTACACCCCTCTTAAAAATTCAGATAATTATCCAAGTCGAGCTCAACTTTCCATATTTTTCTTAAAACCAATTAATCGCTTTTCCACCGAAAGATTAGCAAACAAATTAAACTACGGTCAAGCTAAGGTCAAGAAAATAAATTCAGACTGTTTCGCATCCAGAAACTTCCACAGATATTCCGAAATTACTACTATTATTTGATTTTGAATCTATACTTTTTTTTCCCTCACAACTATAAAAGCAGTATAACAACTAACCCCACCTGGTTTAAAAATGACTTCTACCTCTACATCGCCAGTGATTTATAATGCGGTGCATAAGACTAATTTTTTGCAATGATATCTTATCTTTTAGCTTTATTTTGTCATTTAAGTAAAAGCATTTATATTTCCGAGCAGGATAAATACTTAAAGCGCTTGCAAAGTTTTCCGCTACCAAAAACTTCAAATTTCGCGCCTCTTACTCAAATGCTGCACTTTTTATACCCTTGATGTATGTATTATGAATTTAAGTAAACCTTTGTAATATCTAAAGATATTCATGATACAAAGAAATAAACTATATTATAGCCATTAATGGGAAACAAAAGGAAATTAGGATATTCCACCGTATCCTAAATTTTTACAATCTTTTGCACGGCATAAAAATATTTATCAAAAGGACAAACAATAAACTATGTATATGTATATTCATTACAGGAGATTAAAATATTGTTTGATATTTATGCGCCCGTATGTCTGTTCACATGATAATTTAAAAACGTGCATTTCCAATAACGTTCATATTTGCACCTTGCAGGTAAGAATTGCTCACATTTTCAAATTTCGAAACGTTTACTCAAAATCCGTGTAATGTACACCAGATACTACTAAAGAAGAATTCATATATATATATAGTTCCTATACTTCTTTTAAAGATGTAGAGCAGATCTTTTTCGGACAAATATGTATATGTTTTGAAAATTTAAGGTTAAAGTTTGATTTTGTGCTTAAACCAAAAAATATGCGAAAGTACATTAGTTGAGACTTTACTGTTGGTATAAAATTTGTAATTACTAAACAACATTAAACGTTGAAGTAGTTATGTGATTTGAAATTTTTTGTAATAGTAGACTAAGTCAGTAATAGTTATTTGAAGCGGGTACGAAACTCATATTCTGTAGAGCAATAGTGCCTGAAACGAATCTTACAATCATAAATCATTGCGAATGCAGAATTGGGAATGCATAATTTTATTATCGAAAAAATTTAGAACTTATTTCCAGATATGAATTTATTTGCACTACTGTTTTAACAACCTTTACCAATATTTTCAAATCATAAAAATTATAGAAATCTACATGGACCAATAATGGAATATTATTATTTTTTCAAACTGCATACGTATTAAAATGCCAACAGTTATATACTTTCCATGTTTTCTTATTTAATTTCATACAACATTAAATTTTTTTCTTCTTAATTTTAAATCTCTCCCTCGAACCTCTCTCTAAAAACAATACATTACGATAAAGTCTAAATAATAAATTCGATTGGAAGCTGTGGACCCTGTTATGAGAGTCGAAAACGAATTGACTTTCTAGTCAAGATACACTTTTAAATTGCATTTAGCAGGTAAAATATTGTCTAGACTAGAAAGTCGATTCATTTTCGACTCTCATAATAGCTACCTGTATTTTACTAGGATATAAAAAAAACTTTAACAGAAATGGTGGTTAAATGTGTGATAAGACTTACCAAAAATATGTTTCCAAGCGTCATAGGTATTAACTCCCTGTCCCACAGGGGCCCTACACTCAAAAAATAAACTACAAAAAATTAATAGGATTGCTGTTTTCATTGCAACTTATAATAACTTGATCACTAAAAAATTACAACTGAACGACAGAATGAGTGCGCAAAATATATATATTGTAAACCCATACAGAAGACAATAGTCATATAGTGATATAGTCAATATATTTCCTAAACACACCACTGAAATTTATGTCGTGAACATTCTAACAACATATCTGTTCAAATATCCAAACGTTCAAAACGTATTAGATATTTTTAATAAGTCGCATTAAAGCCTAAACTGAACACAAAGTCTAAGTGAATACATGAGCAGTAAACCATGAACTTTCCACGAAAGCAGCTGCCCAAATATTTAAAAACATCAGACGTGTTGAATAATTGTTTCTCCTATTATGTGCTCTTTTGCGTATTTGGTAATAAACGTTGTATAAAAAAGTGAAAACAATTTAAAAACTAAAAATTAGTATGGTTTTAATATCGAACGATTTTTCTCTTGGTATCCAAGTCAAGGCAGTGGCGAGGAAAAGTTTTCGGACAGAAGAAAAACAAAAATGAAATGTAAAAGTTTTATCTAAAATTTGTATTTTACTGCTGTATAATATAAACTTCATTTCTTTTGGTAACAGTAAAACAAGTAAAAATAATAGCCTAAAACGTATTCTAATTAAATCTGGTGGAGTTAATCCTCCCTCATTCAAAGGTCTTTTTAGATCTGCAACATGTTGAATTATTCGGAGTTGACGCAGTAGATGGTAAAATTAAAAGCAATTACGTGAGAACATTAGATGCCATTTCGTAGAATTTTTGTGCTGATTATAGGAAAATAATAATATTATTATGTAAATGTACTCTTGAATTTAAATTCTATAAAAATCCATAATATGCGTAAACTATTCTTATATGTATTACATATATAAAAACATACAAGAAAAAGCACAAAACAATACATAAAAAAGGATACAGACGGATAATCAAAAGGCACCACAGCAATCTAAATGAAAATGACACATTAGAGGCTATGAAGAAAAAAAGATGTTGCAAAAAATAAACAAAAGTAAATATAAAGGGTGATTCAGAGCAAGCTACCGCGAGGTATACCACGTGATTCCTTGATGTGGGCTGATAAAAAATCGTTCGACACGCACACCCCCCATAAAACACTCCTCTAATGAGTTACAAAAATTTTTCGACTTTGAATGTTCCCTGATGGAATTGAATGCTCATAACTTTTGAATCACCCTATGGATTCTGAAGTGGATTCGAGACTTCTCGATTTTTTTTTTTGCTTAGAATTTTGAAAAATAGATCCATTTGTTTTTCAGAATTTAATTTTATTATTGTTTAACAATGCCCCTGATGTGACCTTTCTTCCACAAAAATTCGTATCCGGCTACCTGCAACGTTTTTTATGGAAAGGTAATAAAGTGTGTTTACGATGCACCCAAAAAGGGTCACTGTTGCGAAGTAATGTAACGTGTTATAGTGAATTCGCCAATTATACCGCGCCCTTTTAATTAATTACTGGTGTTTAAGGAATGTTTTAGAACTATTTTACTCACTTGTGTTATGATTTCTTACATGTTAGAATGTGTATTAAAGACTAAAATTATTTCAGTATTTTTAATATTTTACAATCACGAGTACAAGTAATTTATACAAATCTGAACATATTTGCATCATTGCATCATTTGCATCATAAAAGACTTGGTATACAGTTCTGTGATAAGTTCCAGAGAAAACTTATGTGACAGAAATAAGGGTGCCTGCAATATTAATAGAAATAATAGTTGTAATTTTTGTTGGGACCTGACAAGGTCCAGTACAATTTTATCCGGGGAATTAGGATAAAGGACGGGCACCTTGTTAGGACAAAGGTCTGTGTAGCGGATTGTAAAAAGACGTCTTGTTGGTTTCAAATTCACTAGCCTTTATTTAGTTTTTTTTTCTTCAAATTAATTATTCTAGCTCTATAATTCTATAATTCAATTTAATAATCACTAAATTACTCACAAAATTCAAAAATACACTTTACTAAAATAACTAAATTAATTAAAAATTCGCTCAAAAAAATAAAATAACTATAAGAATCCAAAAAAAAAACTTAATTTTACACTATCACTTCACTTCACAAAATACTTTTTATTTCACGTTGAATCTGAAAGCAAAATTTGAATATTGCACTTAGAATCACAATATGGCATGCGGTGATTCTGTTGCAAATTTCGGACAGAAAGGTTTTTTTCCTAAATGGCTACCACCTGATGTGATCAAAAAACCTTGCACCTTGGCATATGGTTTTCCTCTATGGTTGAAGATGAAAAGAGAACGAGTCCTACATCTCACGCTGCTTATATAGCCGAAGCCGCCATATTTTCCACGAAATGGATGTCCATAATTTGTATATTTTTTCAAATATCTTCCAAATCACCCTTTAAAATTAACTCAAATTGATATTATCAAATTCATAATTTTTTTTGCCAAAATATTTATCTATTTTTGATCTTCCCATAAATATTTTCATTGATTTTTGCAAATTTGATTAAAAAATTTAATTCTGCTATAATATGGTGATGGCAGACATAATTGTTTCGATTTCCACTTATTTCGCCAGAGAGAGCAATTTTGAGAGTTAAGTTTTGCTGTCTCGTTCGCACGTGCTCTCTCTTTCGCACTTATTGTCGCGAATATATAAATACAAAATCGCGAATATCGCGAAAACCGCCGAAAATATCGCGAATCTGGCAGCACCATCAAATTCGTCGCGAAAATTTACTCCGATTTGATGTGTCAAGTGCCAGCTGTTCGTGAAGTTCGCGATGTTTTTGCTCGAAGTAGTGACGCGCACGAGTGAAGTGATTTTTGTTAAATTAAAGTGGTTCTTTGGTGTAGTAAAACTTATCCCGCTTTAATGTTTTTTGTGAAAGTTAGTGTGTGGTTCATAAAATTTCATGGAAATTTGCAAATTCGCGGATACTTGTCAAGGTGCAAAGTTTTTTGCGAATTGTCACCTCAGGTGTCTGTGAATTTCATGCAAATTTGTTTTGATCTGTGCTTGTTTTATGTTTTTGTGTTATTAGTTTATGTCAGTACATGAAATTCGTGTAGTTTATTTATGTTTTTAGTTTTACCTGTTGTTGTTGTAATTTTCAAGATTTCAATTTCTTTGTAGTTTTTGTTTGCTTGAGTGCTACTTTCTTGTTTCTCATGTTGTGTTATTGTTTTGTTTTGTGTTTATTTCCTATTTTTCAATTTCTGTTCTCTTTTCAGGAAAGGTATCGTCGTTATGGAGCTTGCACCTGTCGGGGAAACCAGGTGCCAGGTAAAACTTTAAATATTTATTATGAAATTTTTATTAATTACCCTTTCCTTTCTCTTTTAGCGTTGAACAATTTTACTAGACTAAGACAATCATTAGTCCCCAGGTTAGAGTTGTGTATTAAGCAGAGTGTGGGTCATTTTTAGCATTTCGTGTAATTAATTATTTGGCATTTTTTGAATAAAAATTGTTAAAAAGTACTTATATCTTAATTTTGCTGAAACAATTGGAATTATCTATGCAGGTACTTTTCAGAAAACTTTCTTCGATACGGTGACTTAGATAATTCACTTTTTGGGCCGTTCGTGAATATATTTTATTACTTTTGTTGGAAAACCGTTTCAGGTAGCCAGCTACAAATTTTTGCCGAAGAAAGACAACATAGGGAATACTTTTTAACAATAATAAAATTAAACCCTGTTGTTGTGTAATTATAATTACGTAAAGTTTCGTAAAATCAGAAACGGGACGTAACTTATCGTAAGGGATAGATTTCAAAGGTTGTGATTACGAGGCTATTCAGTGCAATTTTGTTCTTGTGCAGATAATTTAATTTATATATCGAAATGGTAATTAACGGCGAAAGATTAATACATGAAGTTAAGTGTACAATAGGCAACTCAGTGGGTATAAAGATGTACAATCTAAAGAAAGAATATGGCAGAATATAGCCAATAAATTAGAAAGCACCAGTAAGTATTTAATGCGATATGAGTAATTAAAGTATTTTGTATTTAACATAATATGTTCACTTCTAGCGTTCATCTCGGTGGCGTACTTTACGCGAAAGATTTGGCAAAGAGCTGAAGAAATTAGATGCTCCGTCTGGAAGTAGTAACACAATAAGTGAAAAATGGTGTTACTTCGACGATAAGCTTTTTTTAAAAGATTACATCAAGTGTAGGAAGGAAGCAATATTAAATTTTACTAATAATTTCCTCTTACACAAAATGGATGAAATTAATGCTGCAGTGTACAGTAGTAAAATTTGTACTGAAGTTCTTACTAAATTTTAAACAGTATTAGTTCATAATTTATTTAATTTATTTTTAATTCTTAGATCCAGAGGAACAACAAGTGTAAACTGTCCTACTAGTGAATATATTGACTCACCGGAAATTTCTAACGGAATATTTAGAAGGAGACAAGGAGAATATCATGATATCGCCATGTAGCGAAACAAATAGAAAATCTGAGCCACCTCGTAGAAAACTGCGGAATATCGACAATATTCCCCTAAGTGAACTAAGTGACAATTTTCGTGAATCAGTAGATATGTTTAAAAAATTTGGTGGGAATAAAATCACATCAAAGTATGAAGGGAATCAATTTATGAAATTAAGTTAAATAATTTAAGCAGTAATTTAAGAAACTAGGAGACCCCTGTGCAATTGCACAAATTGAATATGAATGGCATAACGTTTTTATATGTTTTTATATGTTAAATTAATAATTTAATGAAAAACCAGTTAAAAAAGATCAAAAAATTGCTCGAAAATATCAAGTTTACACTGCCCAGGATACGTACGATGTACTCTCAGCAAATTGTAAATCAATATGATGAGAAATTGCAAAATGCATACGGAGGCAAAATTTGAGCCGTTTATTTTGAAAGTCGTTTAAGTCACATTTCTCAATATCAGTAAAAATTGAAATGTAACTTTAAAATAAGCCATTTAAAATTAATTTTTGCCCTGGTTGTAAAAGTGGACTTAACCACTTTCAAAATAAACGACTCATTTGTGAATGCGTGAATTATAATGTTCCATTGTGGGTGTGAAGAGTTGTAAAAGTCACGACAAAAACTGAAATCTTGAACAAACCCATTCTATGCAATAAATGGTTGAAATATTAGAGGAAATAAGACAAAGTCCCAATAAATCCATATATTGCATACTTATCGGTGCCAAAAACACGGAACTTAACACCAAAGTTACCCAGGAACGCAAACCCAAAGTAATGAACACAACCCTGAACTGATGCGGATCAGTGTTGCCATTATAAAATTTCAAGAAAATCTCGATGAAAGTCCATATAAAAAAAGTGGCTGAAATACGGAACCGGGAGCTTTCTTTGTATAATTAATATATAGATAAAGCAATGCAAGATATTCTTGCGTATGTAATTAACTGTGAAAATTTTGAAAATGGACTTATTCTTAATATTCCTAAGTTGCCATCAATGTGATTTCGTTTATATTTTTATATAAATTAACTTTCATTTAAACATTTTTATAATTGGAATGAATTTGATCTTTGAATTTTTATTATTTATGTTTTCAAATTTCTGAACCATTATGTAATAGTATTTATTTTATTAATTTGGGTAAAACCCCCGGGACTATAAAACGTAAGTCATGAGGTATAATTTAGGTTCACACAAGGAAGTTTTTTGAATACTTTAAAATTGGTGGAAGTAGCCAAAGTAGACTACCTTTTCCTACCTTCAAAGTTTTCATTAAAACAGTTCCTTTGTGAATGCAAATTCTACTTCATGCCTTGTGTTTTGTAGCCCCGGGGTTTTTGGTTTCAAACACGGAATATTATTTGCTTTGTTTTTATGTTTAATATGTAACTTCAAAACGATATTATGTTTGCGATTTATGTTCCAATGGATGCCCGTGGTTAGCATAATTAGTAGTATAAATTTTTTACCAACGACAAGACTGGTTTTAGATATATTTTTTTATGGAGATATTTTTTATATTGCAATATTTATGGTTAAAAAAATGCAATATTTAATTTAAAATCATTTTATTGAACGAGTTGCGTTTTTAATTCAGTAAAGAATATAATGTTTAAAGTTATTATATTGTTTTATATTTCTTCTTTCCTATATTAAATTTGGTCCTGAAACGGAACTGCTTCTGGAGATAAAAAATGCTCTGCCAGATAATTTCTTAGTGAAAATGCGGTTGCAGATGCACTTCGGATGTTAGGACGAAAAGATTTTAGAGAATAGCTGCCAGAAGGATACTCTCGGCATTTTCAGGTTGACATTCTATTCTCGTTCCCAGTATTCGCCATGGTGCAACTAATATCCCAAAACTGTTTTATATTATTCGTCGTGCTCTTGACAGCCTATAATTATATATTCTTTTTTCCCGAGTAATAGTCTTACCCGGAAAAGGCCTCATCAAATTACGTTTTAATGGGAAAGCTGCGTCACCAATGAAATAATGAGGAAACAGTTCATTAGTTTCAGGTAAACAGCGATCGGGAGGCAGAGGCAGTTTTCCTGAAAGCAACCTTTTACCTATATCGCACTGGTTTAGCACTCCTCAAATTTTAGTATATATTTCAATTTGTGTTAACTATTTGTTCAGAAACATTAATATTACCTCCATAAATTTGGCTTCCAAAGCTTCCAGCACTCACTCCAGCATATTGCTAACAAGACTATGCTGTAGAAGTGCTTGTAGTTATAAAATTGTGAGCCACAATTAGGCGGACATATAATATTCACGTATTTGCCATCATTGGCCCCAACACAATTCGACATGTTCCAAATATCCCAAAAATCTCTTGCGATATTTTCATATTGCTCATTTGTTGGATCTGTTACATATATAGGCGATAAAATTTGCCATAAGAGTTCACATGTCTCTAATATTATTTTCCTCACAGTTATTTTTCCCATCTTAAAACTCCAAGCCAGAAATTGATAGCTTACTCCTTGAGACAAATATCTGCAAAGTTACAACACATTTCTGAACTAACAGAATAAGATAAAAAAGACTTACGTTAAAGTTAAAGCCAGCCGGGTTTTCGGACAGATTGGTTCCCTTAATGATGTTTTTGTTAATGAATCCTTCATTAATGCGAAAAGGAGCGCATAAATTGGTCGTCGAATTCTTGTATAAAAAAAGAATTGCTCTTCATCTTCCAATTTTATTCTTAGAAAAGTTGTTTTGAAATATCCTTCGTCTTTTCTACTCAAATTTATTGGACAAACCCACCATCTCCTATTTTTCCTTTTCTTCTTAATTGGAAAATGCATTATAGTGGCATACATGATGCATAATGTTAAAAACATAAAAGAAGTCACCAAATTATTGTTATTTTCTATGTTTTCCTCAAATTTTTCTCTACCATCAACAACTGTCAAGAGCCACAAACAAAATGAGCTTGGTCCCATATCGCGAATAAGAAGAAAACAGGCAAAATGATCGCTTACGTTTATGTAAGCAGCTCACGTTACGTTACGTCCTTTGATAGCTTGCCTACATTACGTTACGTCCATTGTAACTGGGCCTTTAGTTTCTCATCAACCCAGAAATCAGTTGAGCGAATTTTCTGACTTAAGCTTCCAAGGATTAAGTCGATTTAATTTTCCGAGCAATAACGCTGGAGGCCGTAACCTGATATGCAGCTTGTGTATGCGAAGTTGAGAGCTGTTCCATATTTGGTACGTAATAAAATGCACTTTTATGTGCGAAATGAGTTCTGGGAATTTTATTTGACTGTAATATTATTATGAGTTTTATTAACTTGAAATTTAAGTTATCAGGTTTCGTCTGGTTTTTAAAATTATATCAGGAATTTTTGTGGGCAGTGAAATTTAGATATGGATTGAAAATACTGTTTAGAGAATACTATGAAAATAGGCTAAACCCGATAAATAATTAATTTTGTATAAAAATCCAAAATGGAGCAAAACAACATAATTGAAAAAGGAAGAGGAATAAAACTCAAAAGGCTTTGAGGTGTCAACTTTTATTGCTTCAAATGCCTAATTAAATCACTAGATCTAAATTTTCTTTTCTTTTCACGGGCAAAAAGGTCTAAGAGTCATCATATTGGTTTCAGTGGCGGACCGTCGAGTCTATGTTATGGAACGAAACACTGGACAGGAGCTGGAGCCGATTACGTCTCATGCTCCAGACTGAGCAGGCTAGGGCATCCCATGAAGGCATGAGAGCATCCTTCAGACATCAAGCTCAGCCCTAATGAGAGACTGGCTGCTGCCTGGAGGGGCCCTCACTTTCGAGAGAATCCTCCACCCTCCTCGCCCTAATGAGAGGCGAGAACTGACAAAAAATGCCCTGCAGAAGTTACCCTCAGGAATCCCAGGCCCAACTCAGCCTACCCAAAATTGAGGGGAGAGAGACAGCGGCATGCTTGTGCGGCTAGCACTGCGGTTCGGGGCAATGGCGTGGGTTCAAAGGGGAAAAACTGTCCGCCACCCTCTGTCCATATACAAAAACGAGATCATGACAATGCAAGAGAAAAGAGACATTGTACAGGGGAGGAAAAGGAATGAAGCGGGTCAAAACGGAATGAAAATGGTCCCTGCCGGAGCCGAGTCTATGCCCTCCGATGTTAAAGGGGCTTTGTGGGCTACCCACCCTCACCTATGACTACATCTGGCCCACGGAGTTATTCGATGTAGTCCCTATAACTTGAGCTGCCGCTCACGACAGAGAGAGGGAAGGGAGGTGAACCGAGCGGAGTTGTTGAGCTCTTTAGGGACTCATAATCGCTCTTAGGCCAAGCATAAAGAGATACCGAAGGATCAATGCGTACTCTTCCCTTCATCAACCCAGCGCAAAGCAACCGAGTTCATCAACGCCGAACAGAAAAAGGTGTGTGTAAGCTGATAAAATGGGCAAGATACAACGCAGGTAGCACTCGGGGATTTGCAAGGAAGCTAAGAAAAAAAACACAGAAGAAAAATCAATATCCTGTCTATTTATTGACCCCAACAAAGAAGATTCAAAGACTCCTACAATTCGTTACGTCCCTGGACTGGGAGTTGGGGGTCTTAATTCCCAAGAAAGAAAAAAAATTTAAATCCTAGATAAATGAACTCTCATCTGGCCCTTTTCTACGAAATATGCTTAAGATAACACCAAACTACGTTTAAGGGCGATTGCCCTTAAACCCGCGGCTGGTAAGAAGTATGCTGACATACTGAGCATGGCCCGCAAGAGCGTCGAGCCTGAGAGCTGCGGGGTCAAGGTCAAGTCCGTCCGGGAAACCAGATCGGGCGAGGTCCTGCTCGAGCTGGGCAGGGCAACGGCTGAGGTCAGAACCGCCTTCGCAGCCGCCTTAAACAAGGCAGCGGAGGGGGCGTGCAGCATGAGGGAACTGGTCCCCAGAGCTAGTCTGGAGATCAGGGACCTCGACGGCTGCACGACGAGAGAAGAAGTTGAAGGGGCCCTCAGAAGGGAGCTGGAGGGGTACGGCGGGCACCTGCAGGTCGGGGTGACCTGGCCAAATGAGCGCGGGCAACGCATGGCTATCGTAGCGGTAGACGAGCCCGCCGCAGCGGCATTAATGCGGACTGCCAGAATAAAGATCGGCTGGGTCAACTGCAGGATCCGGCGGAGAGTGGAGGTGCCTAGGTGCTACAAATGCCTGGGATACGGGCACCAGGGCCGGTCCTGCAAAGGTCCCGACCGCAGCAGGGCCTGTTTCCGGTGCGGAGGGGAGGGGCATAGCAGGAAGGGTTGCACCGCCAGCCCTTTGTGTTTCCTCTGCCCAGAGGTGGCGGGCAAACCCGATGTATGGATCATATATTAAAAAAAAACAATTCTTCCACACGGCACATCCTATTCAAGATGAGTTTGACTTACCGCCAAAATGAATTCAAAAATAAAAAGAAATTCGACAAAACTTTACCAACCTTTTTGGTTTTCGTTTTTTTCCTCTTCAAAAAAACATGTTATATTATTCTATTCCTATACTTCTAATTCCTAATTATGAGTAAACTTGAATTTGGTAACAAATTGCAATTTGTTTAACTTAGGTGCTCCTAATTATTTCAATAAACCGCGTACGTATACTTAAGCCTTAGTTAGTTTTGTGTATTTCGGATCACTTCTTATTATCCAAAAAAAATCTGCACTTCCTTACAAGGTTTATAAACGCCTTAATATTAAATGGCAGCAGCAGAAATACTTGAGGAAGTTGCGTCACCACGAAATTATATATCTGCTTATAATGCTTGTTAAGAATAATTTGCGATCATGACTATGAATGGGTCGATAAATCCAGAGATACTTATTGCTTCCTAAAGTAAGCGAGCAATTTAAAAAAAAAATCAACAGAAACATGCTACGGAAACCTAAACTGTAGCCGATTAGAGTTTTTATTAATACATAAGACCTGTGTTTTTTTAAGCAAATTAGCTTTTGATGCCTATTGTTTCTGCCACTTCTGTAATGAATCCTCCTTCTTCAACCAGCTTTATTAATAACCTTTTCGTGACGAGTAATTCTTTAACAACTTAGCAGAGGTCTGGTTCGATATCCCTCCAACAATTCTAGATAATAAACCTTCACCAGTTCTGCTCTGAATGTAAAATCAATCACAGCGTACATAAATAGTTCAACACGTTCCACTGGAGAATGAAAAGTGTTAAAAAAGGTTATTTTCAGTAATTATGTATTTTGAACAGACATAAAAATTCGAAAATGATTTCAAATTTATTAAAAAATATCCACGGTGGACCATTTATACTTTATATCAATTTTAAAAGTCTATTTTGCACTCAAACATATATTCACGATGTTTTTTCTCTTGAACTTTTACAAAATAATTGTTTCATGAATTCTCCATTTAGCTTATAGAACGGTTCTTACATTTGTTATATCGCATGTTTCGAAATCATCTCCAAAATTTCTCAAGGAGATATTTTCCAAATTTTTCTTTCAGAAACCAACACTATTTCCCATAAATTATTATGAACTCCGGAAAATAGGAAAAAACATGCTAAGGAATCGAAAAAACAATCAAAATAAACTTTAGAAATTCCGTATTTCTAGTTATTTTGTTTTCATTTACGGCTATATGCCTACCTGAAGTAGACTTCAAGACCGCTTGAAAGTCATGTGACCTCAAGTCGATTTGAATTCAGCTTAAGTAAAGTGATGTTCAACTCGATTATGAATTTTGACTGCAAATATAATTTGCGAATTTGTCCAATTATATTCGATTTACGGAAGCAAGTAAATAAAAGAGGTAATAAAACGCCACTTTTAAAATGGAGAAAAGTACATATTTCCAAAAACAAAACGTATTTCTATGTTACTTTCAAGGAGGTTTTAAGTTAAGCCATCAGCGAGCGAAACCACGAACTGAGATGACAGTTATGTCTCGAGTCAAGCGCTTAAGCCTGCATTCAACCGTAGTAATTGTTTCTACCCCTTGGCTAATATCAGATTTTTATATTGATATTTACCAATTCTTATTTAAGTACAGCCCCCATCAATCAATCGAAACCGAAACCCAATACAACAGACATCAACTGAAGGTTTTTCCCAAATTAAAACCCTCCTCACCTGATTCAAACTAACAGTGTGTATACCTTTATTTCACCAAATATCAAGAAATTAACTACATTAAAGATTAATTTTCTTTACCTCTTATATGTGAGGCCTTGAGAAGAAAAGTGATTTAACCAACAAAGATTTCAAAATTCATCCAACGATTCATATTACAAAAAAAAATTTCAAAGGGGTACTTATCTTGTTTTTTTTTTGTGGCTATCAAATTTCTGTCTCTTGGCGACTCCCGTCCAGTTTCGCTCGTTGTACCAGCACTTCACTTTTCCTTTTTTCATTGTTTCCCGTGTCACTTTCCGACTCTTGCGTCCGCACTTCACACTAGCAGGACTTCAAAAAAACTCAAGACGGCCTCCCGGCCAGCTTCCTCCTTCTATCTCTCCATCTCTTTCCGACTCTCATGTCGCCAGTACCTTAAGGAGATGAAGCTAAAACTACAGGGAATTTGCTATTCTCCTGTTAAAATGAGGCAAGAAAATCCCTTTCGCATGTGTTGCATGCATACATCCTACAGAAATATGTAAAAGTATTTCTGTAAACAAATTTTGCGCGACACTAGGACGGAAAGTAATACTTGTCCTAGCGGCCAGTTGTGTAACCGTGCTCTGGTAGGAATTTAGGTTTCCGTCTATAAACTTTTGGCACAAACTTTCATATTGCTTTAGGAAAATATCAAGAGAACAGTGGCGGCGGAAAGCAACATTAAGAACAGTGATATGCTTTCGAATAAGCGTGAGTCGTTTATATAAATAAAAAAATAATAAATAAAAAAATCATTAATTCGTTATAAATGTGTCCAAACAAGACAAAAGGGGCAAGGTGTTTCAGCTGTGGTGATTTTGGTCACATGTCCCCTAGCTGCCCAAAGTCTAGGAGTGAACCAAGCTTCACAAAGTCAGCCTAATAAGCAGGTAGATGATGATTTTCTACAACATATTAACGTGGTTCAGCTGATTGAAGACGGTATGCCGGGTAACTTTGAAATTAATTGGAATAGTAGATTTTCGAACGAGATATCTGATTTGATAAAAAACTATCATCCCGTTAAGCCAGAAAAATCATGTGTACAAATGAAAATTTCGCTTGTAGATGAGACTCCTATTTATCTAAAACCCCGTAGGCTGGCTCTAAAAGAAAGGCAAGCTGTTCGTGAACAAATTAGTCAGTGGTTAAACGAGGGCGCAATTAAAGAAAGTGACTCTGATTTTGCAAGTCCTGTAGTGCTTGCAGAAAAAAAGACGAGACTTATAGACTGTGTATTGATTATGGAAAGTTGAACAGTAGAATCGTTAAAGACAGGTATCCGCTGCCAAACATCGAAGATGTTATTCAGGGTTTATATAAAGCACACATTTTCAGCACGTTAGATTTGCGAAACGGAAATATACTTCATTCGTCACGCCGGAAGGACAGTATGAATTTTTAAAAGTGTCGTTCGGTCTGTGTAATTCGCCCGACGTCTTTCAAAGATTCGTGAATGCCGTGTTTCGACCGTTAATCCAGAAGAACATTTTATTCGTATATATGGATGATGTCATAATACCCGCGAAAAGTGAAGAGAAAAACCTTGAGCGTCTGAAAATCGTTTTGAAAATTGCTGAAGAAAACGATTTGTTGATAAAGTGGGAAAAATGCAAGTTTCTACAAAGAAGAGTTGAATTTTTAGGCCATATTATAGAAGACGGAAGCAGTAGGCCATCGACGGAAAAGTTGAAAGCAGTCAGAGACTTTCCGATTCCCAAAAGTCTTAAGCACCTACAAAGCTTTCTCGGCCTCACAAGTTATTTTCAGAAATTTGTACCACAATATTCCCAACTGGCGAAACCTCTTTCAGACCTGACCAGAAATAATGCGACACTTGTGTTTGGTCGTGCCCAACGGGATGCATTCCATATTTTGAAGGACAAACTATGCGGAGAACCAGTTCTCAAATTATTTAATTCCTCGTTGGAAAGAAGGATTCGGCGCAATTTTGCTTCAGAAGCACTGCAACGATGGTCAGTTTCATCCTAATGCAATTCAACACCAGATGGAGTCACTTGGTGGACATAAACATTCAAATTGAATTAAATTTTGAAGTGAAATTCACTTCGGAGAACACTTGAAAAATGTCCACGTGAATAGAAAATTTCTTTCTAGGTGAAAAGAAAGTGTTTCGATCACAGCAAGTCAACTTGATCATTGTGACTACTCGTTGTAGTGTCTGTGCCAGGCAAGTCGATCGGCGCACTGACGATGATCAA
>QYTT01053584.1:0-11633 GCA_006980735.1 Dasypogon diadema
AAAAAAGCTAATGATCGCTCTTGGCATTGCTGACAAGTTCAATTAATTATAGATCGTGTGGACCAGACAGGTCTGACGTATATTGTTAAAGTTGGCGCAGTGGTCAGTTCAGCAGGCAAGAAATAATTTTATAGCTGAACTAATGAATAGAGAAGAGAAATTCATGCTTTTATTAGGTGAAAGAATGAAAGATAATAAAAAACCGGTTGTTTGTCTATCAATCACGCGGGTTAATTTTTTATATAGTTAAAAGTTTGTTTCTGATTGGGTGTAGTTTTCTAGATATTTTGTCCTCCCAGGAAGATATGTGGTAATATTTATGAATAGCCATAACTAAAATATCACCGCAGAAATAATACGCGTAGGTTCAAATAATCACACTAAAGGGCAAACTATAATGTGCGGGGCATATACAAATAGAAAAGTCTTTGCATTGTATGTCACAAGTATACAATCTATTTTTTTACTTTTTACATATGCTACCTCTGCACATTGTAGTTCCGCTTGAAATCCAGTTACAACTTCTGCATCTAGTTTCGGTCTGATTTTTGCGTTACTCAAGAAACTATTGATATTAACCCCCAACTACATTCTTCATTTTCGGCCTACATTTCTACATTTATGGGGAAAACCGTCACGAGCAGCTTATTCACTCACCTGGAATTGAATGACGAGTACCAAATATTGTCTTAATATTCCTTATGACACGTTAATGGTAGGATAGTTGCGCAACGAGGTTATGAGGTAGAAGCCTACCCCACGAATGTAGCTAAGGGTTAATTGAAATGTTGGACGTATATACATATGGGAATTTTAAAAACTTCCTGCTTTAGTGTCTTGTGGTCAAAGTTATTGAGTCATATTTAAGGATTTTATTGTTATGCAGAAGAAAACAAAAACGATATTGCTTTTGCTCGTAAAATTTTTGACGTAAATGAACGAGGGCTTAGGCGTTTCATGATACTATCAGCTCATCAGACCGACTCAGTCATGTCGTAAAATCTTCAATAAATCTGTGGAGAATAATTAGCGAGTGTTTATTACATCAATATGATCCGAATTAATATTTTCCAGAAAGTGCACTGATCAAAATTGCACGTAATTTTTTAAAGAGATTGACTTGTTCATTCAAAATACGAGAAAGATTCTCAATTTGAAGAACTTTAAGAGGATTCCTTCGTATATGGTTGTAGAAAACTCCTGATTTTCAAAAAGTAAATCCTATTAATTTTCTATGTGCACTTCTTCTTACTTTTACAAAGTTTCCACATTAATTTTGTATATTAAAATGCGGTTATAAAGAACTAGGTGTAGTCCCTTTTACTTTTACTAAGTTTGCATCTCAAATCTACAGCAGATTCTGCAAACTGTTGGATTCATCAAATATCTTTAATTAGGCATGCGCGCCCTGGACTTTTAATTTTATTTTTGTTTTCACTTATTGAATTATTTTTATATAACTTCTTTTATTACTAGTTTTTTTGTTTTAGTAGTTTTCAGTTTTATTTGTATGCATTTTTCTTTTTTTCTCTTTCTTCTCTCTTTTTATTTGGTTTATTCTTTTTTTTGTTTCCTATGTTAAGCCACTAAACTTTGTACAGCTAAGATTGTAATATCTTTGTACTACCCCAATATTATCATTATCATTATCAAATCTAGCAGCAAAGTATTAAAACTCAGAAATTTCTTAAACTGAGAATGCGCATCTTTTTAGGAATAAAATTGCGCAATTTGTGTACACACATGAGTAATGAAATATTTAAAGTGGTTAAAATGAGTCTAGTGACGCAGGTGAAATTAAATGTGGATTTGATTAGTGGTGAAATTGACTTAGTTGCGGGAAGGGCTCAACTCAAAGTGAAGTTATCATTGTTCCACCGGCACAGTATGATGAGGAAGAACCGACGCAGGTTGTTACCATTATGAAAAGCTGGGAACTTTCTGAAGGCGCTTGTCAGATGCTCAAATCATTAGGAATTACTAGAAGAGTTCATCTTGAAAAAATGGAAGTGGATCAGATTGAGAAATTATTTTCCTATTTTTAAGCTTTTGGTTACTTTGGAGGCTGAATTTTATTTACAATGAATAAAGGAATGAAGGTTATCAGAATGAAGAAATATTTTCGTTGAGTTGTAATTCTTTGCTGTGTATGGTTTGTTAAGTTTTTGTTTACTTTTTCATGAAAGTGCCTTTCGTATTTATTAAAATGTTACTAGTCTGATTAAATATGAACACATTAATAAAAACGGTGTAGTTTTAATGTTTATATTTTCATAAACCTGCCCATTTGGATAACTACGTACATGCTAAAATTCCAACAAGAAGAAAAAAACCGGCCAAGTGTGAGTCGAATTCGCGCACGAAGGGTTCCGTACCATTATCTATAAAAACGGGGCAAAAAAATCATGTCTGTTGTATGGGAGCCCCCCTTAAATATGTTTTATTTTAATTTAATTATTGATTTTTTAAAGTGAATATATAACTAAATATTCTGTGAATATTTCAAGCGTCTACCTGTTTCCGTTATCAATATCGAGCAAAAACGAGCAAAAAAATCACGTTTGTTGTATGGGAGCCCCCTTAAATATTTATTTTATACTATTTTTTAGTATTTGTTGTTATAGCGGCAACAGAAATACATCATCTGTGAAAATTTCAACTGTCTAACTATCACGGTTCATGAGATACAGCGTGGTGACAGACGGATGGACGGACGGACGGACAGCGGAGCCTTAGTAATAGGGTCCCGTTTTTGACCCTTTGGGTACGGAACCCTAAAAAGAATCAATAAACAAAAGATTAAATTGCAGTCGAATAAAAACTTAATAATAATACAATCTATTTCTCCTCTGTGTTATTTTCACCCCAGTTGAATACGTTTTGAATTTTCAACGATTATGGTTTTTATGATCACGTTTAGTGAAGCGTACAGTCCAAATACTTGGGCGGGTATTTGGCAAAAGCTAACATTGTCCACTTTGTTGCCACATGAAAATATGCATAAAGTCAGTCTTACTTTAGGCATATTTTCATTTTGAAATCTAGTAGATATCTTCTTAAAATAAGAAAAAATATTTTTAGTTTGCGTTACATTGTTTAAAAAGAAATTCCTCTCAATTTTTGGAAGTCAATCTGGTTGATCAAAAACCATTACGAAATCGTCTTAATGCTCTACTAGAATACGTGACTTTTTTTCTCAGTTTATCATATTTTTTATTTAAATGACAACAGTTCAAAAATTATTAAGTTATTTATGCAAATTCTACAAAGTCTAACTTAGAAGTTTGAGTCGCGATTTCTTGAGAATTTATGAACCAAATTTCATAAGTTGAGCAACGCTAAAAACAGAATCTAAGGCCAGCCACACACTATGGATTTGAAATTTTATCCGAATCGTTCAAGTCCGGAGAAAAAACTGAAGTGTGTGGAAGCTTCGTGCCTCATTCCTTCAGTTTTGTCATTGGTTTCTACCAACAAAAGTCCCGAGGTGTGATAGAAAAAATAGATCAGACGTTTTGTTGGTAGGAACCAATATCAAAACTGAAGGAACGAGGCACGAAGCTTCCACACACTCCAGACTTGAACGATTCGTTAAATTTTCAAGACTAACCAGAAATCCTTCGTTCCAGACTTAACCGACAAGTTTTGCCTACACTCTTCAGAACTCTGGAGCAAAAGTCCATAGTGTGTGGCCGACCTAAGAGGCTTTAAAATGAGGTTCTTCTGAGAATTCATTTAAAAACTTTTTTTTATGTTGAGTTTCCCTTCTAGCCCAGAAGGTGCACTTCTTAAAAAGGAAACATTTACCCATCTCCGCATAAAGCGTTCACACATTTAAGGAAATGTGTTAAGACTGCGGTCGACAGGCTCATTTTTACCATAGTTGGTTCTAGAAAAATTAATATGCAAAAGGGAAACACCCCTGAGATTGCGATCGTTTGCCCTGAAAGACACCTTGTTCCGGAGTACCAGAGAGTCGACGTTAGAGCTCAAGAGCTGGTGGATGAAAACTATATCGGCAATCTCTCGCCGCTTCTCCAAAGAAATCAAGCCAACGAGATTCAGTCGGTCACAATAGGGCGGAAGGATTAATGGGTCATTCCAAGGGAGACACCGAAGTGCACATCGAATGAAAATGCGTTGGACAGATTCGATATGGTTAATGTGGACAGCATAGAATGGATTCCAAACCTTAGAGGGGAACCTCACCTTCGCTTGGAGAGAGGTGAAAAGTATGGGCAAAATATTTCTCCCTAGAAAATTAAATTTACGTGTCCAGTTATTTTTATTAAGATTATGGTAAAAAAATGGAGGAAAAATTAGAGGTAAATGCTAAGAAATGATCGAAGCATTAAATAAGCAATAAACCGAACTGTTGACAGTATATACGAAGATAACTCAAAAGACAGATTATACAGGTTATGATCAATCATAAGTTGAAACACAATTTAATTGTAAAACGCTTAACACAGATTTTATTACCCAGGAGAGCTCAATATGCTTTCACAACCGAATAAAATCTCCACTTTTAAGAATAAAATTTTACTTTTTTCAAAATTCAAAGTATTTCTTCCTTTATATTTAGCTTAATCTTGCTACATAAATTAAATTAATTATAAACCTGAAATTTTTCTTTATTCTCTTGTAGCTTCTAAAATTTTGTATCAATTTGTGTTACTATCCGCATAAAAAGTTCTATCAATCTTTTTCTTCTTTTACCCATAAAACGAGAGAAACTTAGATGAGAAAAGTCATCTGCTTTTTGGGAGCATCCTCTAATCCAGAACTCAGAACTTATTGTTAGCCAATGCCTACCAATCGTACTATAATTTAACGGTGCGTTTTCTGGGTGAAATATTATATTTTGTTTCTGAATGATATCTCTTCAAATAATATAGGATAGGGTACCCTTCCAAAGACCTTTCCAACTTCCTTGGTTTTTTGAAATTATTGCAATTTCCAGCAGAACATAATCCTAGATACCTATCTATATCCAACCAATATAAATTAACCCTTTTCTATTGTTCCAGGAATTCGTTGTAATTCTTCATAGAAAAGCATACATAATAGGGTTGGTTTGGGACGGGTTATATGAAAAATTATAAGAAGTAGGTGGATACATGTGCTACATCAAATTAAAGGGAAACTTATAGTGATTTCAAATTGTGCAACAAAAATGCATGTCGATTACATACATCTTTTTTCCAAAAAGTCCCGCATTGACGTGAAAAAGGGTCAAAATTTCTAACCTCAAAATTCGTTGCTCCTAAACGAAGAGAAGCAGGAGAGTGAGTAAACATACAGTTACAAGGCACTATTGTTCTCTACTAACATGGTACTAAACACGTATACATATTATTTTTAGTATGAGCTATACAGTCTTCGTGGTAAAAAAATGCCAAGAAGACTCCAAGTACCGTTACCCCCATGCAATTTTTTCTTTGGCTCATGTGGACCTTTCACTAGACGCGCGTTGGGTTTCTTTAACAGAGCCACCCTACATAATAAACCATGGAACCACCTTACGATGAATCAAGAACGTCAAAATGAAGAAGAACCATTGACAGGTCATCAACATCCAAAAATGGCTAATTGGTGGTAAAAGTCCAGAACGAAAACAGTGAAATTTTCAGTCTTTCAAACACACATATCGTACAACCCCTGTACACTCATCGATCAATATGCGACAGCTGACTCGGCGTGGGGTAATTGTATTGGCGTGGAGTAACTGGAGTGAACTCTAAAACTTATAGACAACTTCTTGAGCTGTTCTTGCCATTTAAATATGCTTGGTTAATATGCCTCGGATGGAGCATATACCCACCAAATGAGGTATACGGAGTCTCCTGAAACACGAAAGATTTCACCACTTTCGGGATAGGGTTATTAGTGTGGATCTATTGGAACCGCTCTTATGTCACAGATATTGCACTCCTAACTTCTTAACGCATAACTCAGATCGAAATTTTATCTGAGCGGCTCTCGAAAATGCTGTGTATATCTTATTACGTTCCAATCGTTTTGGAACTCGGGTCAGAAACTGTTTCAGCTATGAATTGTTTATATCACAACTCAGAAGCAGCCCGAGACGTTACTTTTTGCAGAAAGTTCAAGGAGTCCTTCCAAAAGTCCCACCTTCAAAATATGGACATAGAAATTAATTAATTCTCAGATCAAAGCCATTTCGCAATTTCTTGCCTATAAGGCAGACCAAGTACTTACGTCTTTGCTAGCCAAAGGGTGGTAAGATCTTTAGTTCTCTGGTGTAACATCTAAGATTAATTTTACCACATCCTCTATGCCTTTTGTAATTCAAATAAATAGTGACTGATTGGATAAGGCTAGCATTCTTACTGCCAATTCCCCATAACCTTTTCTCTACCGCCTGCTTTAATGATAATTTCATTTATCTCAGTGCAATTTCACCCGAGGGCCAGTACACTTTTACACGTACATATAAGGTTTTCGAGACGGTTGTGAAGCCCAACGTTGCCAAACATATTGGATCTGACCTTTTGTTTCACTAAACCTGTGCGCAATTCAGCTGCCGCAAAAGGAAAGACTAACGATCCCTATAATTGAAGAGTATTATTATTATTGCTTTAATTCTGAATTTGAAATACTTCTTAGGGGTTAGTGAATAAATTATTTCAAAAACAATCTTCTAAACTGCGGCAGTTAGTACGGTTTAACGCCCATTTCATATTTAAAAGAACTTTTTCAGGCTCTGGTATTCCGCCTTTTTTACTCACCACTCGCCCTTCCAAAAGAGACAGAAAGTTTCCTGTATCTACTTATTCTGAGTTTGTGTAATTTAAGATGGCATTACTTCTTGTCAAGATTCGCACCGGAGCATTGCAAGAGTCTGTTATTTCACTTATTCTCTTTCTTCTTTTATTTGTGTTCTTTCATTCTTATGACAATTCGTTATCTTACAGACCATAATGCACTTGAATTCGTGTACTAGTTTGAATTAATCTGGGAGCGCACGCTGCTGATCAAATCTTTAAATCAAAATATTCCTCAAGTACTGGGTAACCAAATATGCTATCTGTATACATTTATTATGCAAAAAATGGTTTCTTTAGATCGTGCCCCATTCCTAATTCAACCAACTTCGGTCGGTTTAAAAGTTAAAAGTTGCCCTGTTTAAATATTTGTGTAATTGTTTCAATCATAAAAAATGTTTTGAATTAGCCAGGAATTTTGCAACGGTGTCAGAAATATTTCACACCAATCGACCTTGCTATTTAAATATCTATATCTATAAATCTCATATTACACGTAGCAGATAGAGTTCCAAGGAAGGCTTTCAACAGAACATCAAATATCGCTACTCCAGAGGACCGAATTGATATTAGGCATCCTTGGCAATTTTACTACAACCTTCGTAGCTACTGTTCGGACTAAATCTATTGATTTCGCATAAGACGCGTGCTTTCCAATGATACTCATCACTACAGTTCGTGATTTGTTCTTAAGCAGAACATTTTCCATATTATGCAGACTCTAAAAACCGCAGGTATTCAGCCATAGCATGCGTCGGTACCTTCTTCATCAACTCCTTCATCACACCTTCTCTTTCCTTTTTCCGTGTTCTGGCCAAGGCTGTGCTTAGAATTATCGTAAGAAAGAATAAGAAAGAACAAATACCAGGTGTTAAGCTTGTGTAATCACTCCGACCCGAAAAGATCTATTCTAAGCCTGGGATAACCTTAATATTTTTTGGGATCGGTGCTCAGTATCTGGGCAGGCAATCAGCTAAAGCAGCTAAATGCCGGCTCTAGGTGTGAGAATCTTCTCTTCACAACTGCTGCTTGAATTTACAGAGCAGGTGCTCAGATATTTACGATACTTCTAAGCAGAAACGACACATTTCTGGCTTGGTTTTACGCGTTTTCTTAAGGGAGTACATAAAGGGTAAGAAAAGTCCTACAGTGATGTGGAATTCCAACTTTTTGAAAATAAGGAATTTGCTTACTTGTAGTAAAGCATTACTCCTAAAAGTATTTACCAAATTGATGAATACTTTACAATTTTCAATCTAAAACAAGGAAAAACACACTTGGTTCTAAATGCTCAAGAAGCCATTACCACTTGCATTACATTCACTCAAAAGTAATGCGAAAATGTAATCAGTTGGTCCGAATTATGCATTTTTCTGTCGAATTCGAGGTCCTGTTCCAAATTCCAATCTGTTATTTCCCATTTGGAATGCATTGACCCTTTATAAAAAAGAAATAGTCTTACCACTAGTGGGAAATGGACTGGTTCCACCATTGGTTCAAAAGTAATGCAAAGAGAAGTTAGTTTGAATAACGACATCAGTGGAAGATCCACATGTTTATAAAAATTTTGGGAATAACGCTTTCGCAGAAGAGAAACCTTTAAGTTTACGTGAGTATCAAATCCCGTGTTTCAGCATGTAAGAGCACATGAAGGAAAGGCCATGTCTGGCTGAAAAGATTTCTGCTATTGTGCGATTGCAGAAGAGCGAGGCACGTGCTGTACTGTTTTCTTGAAAACTGTTTTATTAAGGTAATTGAAAAGCAAATTAAAGTGGTTTTTGTGTATTTGCGTTTCATATAAGTATGCGCTTTTGTTTTGTTTGTTATTTATGATTATCTTTCCTACATATAATTAAAAAAATGTTATAGTAGAGGGGAAAGTAGCAAATGTAACATGAGAAGACTAATTAAAAAAGAAAATGAAATTAGAAACAACAGAATGATGATTTTTTCGAAGTAGAAACAATCGCTACAACAGATCATAAAGATTTAGAAACTCTAAAGGTCAAGAGAAACATATTCCTGGCAAAATAAGATGGTGTGATGCAGCTATCGAAGAGGCTCTTTTTTCACAATATAAGGACTACATATACGAGAATTGGCAGTATAAAATAAAATGTATACATAAAAAAACCCTAGGAAAAGATACTACGAGTATAAGCACCGAAGAAAACTTACGAAATGTCGACGATTGTATCTGTAAAAAAAACCGCGATTTATATGTAGAGAAAAACAATTGTTTAATAAACTATAAATTTATTTAATGATACTATTAAATAGGTTTCGACAGTTACATCCATTGTTCGTCGTGGGTTGAAAAAACACATAAACGCGCTTATTAGTAACGACTTCATTTTAAATTTTAACTTGGATGGAACCCATGGAAAGAAAAGATTTAAAGATTTTTCTAACATTTTTGATGTGATCAGGAGTAATTAGAAATTTAATCAATTTTTTCATACGTAAATTACCATTTTTGCATAAGAGCAATTGAAACGGATCCTAAAATAAAAGATGCAGAATCGCGCATGAGGGAGAAAGCACTTTAAAAAAGCGTGTGAGGAAAAAAATAAAAGTTAAGGATAACTTCCAAAATTTTATAATTATTAATAATAAGAATTGTTTTGTTATTGATTAATAATGGGGTACCTGCGTTTTTATATAAAACAAATTTTATTTTTACATTTTAATATTTAACAATGCATTTTACTTAAAAATCCAAGCTGCGATCCATCAGATTTTGCTTTATTTGTTTGGGTTCTTAGAAAATCTATGAGTATTTTTGTAACCAAAAACTAGTTCAAAATGAATTAGTTCTCGAAGTAGTTCAATATAAATTAGTTCTTGAAGTGGTTCAAAATGAGTTAATTCTCGAAGTAGTTGAGTAGTAATGCAGCAGGGAAAAATTAACTCCGTTGTAGGTCAGCGCTGTATAAAAGTAATGAGTTATTTCCACATAAAAGGTATCTAACTGAGAATTACTACTCCCTCCTTAGGAACTAGTTATTGTACTAGTTTTTCATTTTCCTACTGGGTTGTAACAGCATTTTTCTTAAAAAAACACATACAGATTCAGTTTGTGATTACGTGGTTTTGTGAAAAAGGTGACTTTTAAATTGGAGAAGTATATTAATTACTGGTGAATGAACAATGAAAATTTCTGGTCTAAACATCAACCGTGTACCACTTAAACTAAATTCCCGTGACATTGTAGTCTATTATTTTACGAAATATACTTTCAATCTATGTTTCTTATTCCTTTTTTCAGAATTAGGAATTACTAGTAATTGATTAGAAATACACAAATTCTATAATGCCCTATGAGTAATTTTATCAGTAACTTAATAGCGGTAAGTTGTGAAATAAGATATTCATCGTAATTAACAACTTCATTGATTCTGTGTAAGGCTTATAGTAGTTCATTACCACTTATGGCATCCATTAATAAATGTAATTGAGCCTGTAATGTAGTTGGTAAGCATCTCCAGCTTACCAAAATTAATTCGAGAACTAATTCAGTAATCAGGAAATGTATTCCTGCTGGGTTACTTACAATCCTTAAAAGCTTGTTTGAGGCAACATTGTGCAAGACCGAAAAAAGGCTCTGGTCCAATAAAGGACACCTTACCTTACTTCTAATCCTTTTCTGAACTCATCACACACTCCAAATATAGTTAAAATTCTAACCTTCCCTCTACTTTTGTTTTCTTATGCTTGTTACGTCACCATTTACTTAGATCGTTATATCACTAAAAGAGTATTTTACGCTACATAATTTTCTGTATCAACTTCAAATTTAAAACAAGAAATGATAACTAGAACCCATAAAAGACTGTATCTATTGTAATTTTTATCACTTATCTCATTATTGAGGGATTCTC
Organism: Dasypogon diadema; assembly: GCA_006980735.1. Classification (NCBI taxonomy): domain Eukaryota; kingdom Metazoa; phylum Arthropoda; class Insecta; order Diptera; family Asilidae; genus Dasypogon; species Dasypogon diadema. Next base: position 10,670 of record QYTT01053584.1, read on the forward strand.
TTCATCTATAATTCTTTCACGCTGTCCAATTCCATTACAGGTTACTTCATACATCCGTCCTAATTGAAGCTAATTGTTTTCTCCACCTTGGCGAAATTAGCACCTAATTACGAGCAGACCGCAGAGAACACATCCGAGTTACTTTCCAATTCATGCCACACATTAATCAGTACTTGCGAATCATTTTAAAAGTTCAACTTTCACCTTCAAAGAAATGATGTAGCGCCATCAAAATCTGCGTTAAAATTATGTCTACATTTTTTTTTACAATTTTCGATTACGTTTTAACTGATCTAATTATTTTTTGTACAATAGCTGTAAAATACGTACGAATCCATTGGAACGGCCTTTCCTCGTACAAAACACATGCTCCACATTAACTTAAGAACAATAGGTTGTTAGCTGCCGGTTTCTTTCGTGAGGAATTTTGAGCATTTTTTATAGAATGATGCAATATAGGTCTTAAAAACAAGATCAAGGTCATTGCTCGTTTTGTGGCATCCATATAATGGTGATTTAACTTTAATGCTCGTGTAATGTATAGGAAAAGCGTAACATGTTTTTGCTTGAGTACACGGCTGATGTGGGACTGTCCTACATGTATCTAGGTAGTATCTTTTTCCGATTTTGCGTGCATCATCTTGTTAGCTCAATTACAACTCGATTGTAACAATCATATTGCACTCGATATTATACTTTTAGATTTTCAGAGAACGATGAGCGTTTGGAACAGCAGCACGAACGTTATATTGAAGTAATTTTATGGTTTGCTTTTGGGTTACATGTGCTCGCGCCCTTTCTCAGTCGAGCTGAGATTCTAGGTGCTCTAATTAAATTAAATTATTTTGGTTCGTGATGGCAGTGAGAAGGAATTATTTTCCAAATACAATTTTGATGCCGTTCAACTGCACATTAGTAGGACTTTTAAAGAGTGCACTAGTGGCAGACTGTGCAAAAAAGTTTG
>QYTT01054536.1:0-11122 GCA_006980735.1 Dasypogon diadema
AAAAAAAAAAAGAGAGGAGACCGATGCAATTGACATCCTTTTAGACAGGGATGTGAACAAACTTATGGAACCGATTACAATTAACACGTAACGAGAACGTGTCAGCCATCAGTCCAAGCAAAATTACGATGCAGATAAATACACTGTAACGGCTAAGGAAGGTATCCCTGCTAACACAATCCGTCCGATCAACATTGCCAGCCAACCCAACCGTACGAAGGTGGTCAAGGATAGGACGAGACCCAACTAACCGTAAGAACTCCGTCTACAGGTTACCTTTGTACCCCGAAACTCTTTAAACCCGCAGCTACTCCGAGATTGCCGTCCGCCCCCATATGTGGCATTAAACTTAGATTAACTTCTCTTGTAAGCAGGGAGAAGATGTAAGGACCCTTTTGGGCTCATTCATATGTCTCAGATAAATTTGCGCAACCGAAGTAATTAGTAGGAAAAATTTTGAGTGGGCCGAGATTCAAATTCAAACAAAGCTATTGAAATTTTCCTTGTACTTCTAATTCGCAAGAAGAATTCTAATGAAATGTATATAATTCAGAGCTTGGAACTATCAGCATTTTACAAACATTTTACTGAGTTATGAAGCTATAAGGCTGACAATTATTCGAATTACTCGACATCGATGGCTTTTAATGAATAGGCGTCAATGCATACGACCCCATGAGCTATTGAACCTTCTTCCAAACCAGTCTATATTTAACAGTTTAACTATATATTTACGTAATTTCAAAAGACAAAAGGAAAAGGTACAGAGAAAAGTTTCGTAAATCGTCGTTTACCTAAAATTACCGATTTAAGCGATACGTTACAAACGTATCCAAACTAAATTAACGATTTTTAAACATTCATCGCATAATATAAACTTCCCTCATGATCTGAACAACTTAAACCAATTTGGTAATTAAACAAAGACCGCACTCTATAGTCATAAGCTCCAGAGCACCGATAATTTAAATATATTGCCGAAGAGTTTACTTCCCCTGTGAAAACAAAGGGTAAATAATAAAATTCGATATGTTTGGGCTTCCGAAGCCCCTTTACGATATAAGCCGTTATATGGTTATTACATAATCTAATTTGCATTTGAGAGTGTCATGCACTGTGCGATAAGAGTTAATTGAACCTATCAATAGACGGATATGTTCAGTGTTAAATTTATAGAAGCTTCATATCAGAGACACTGAGCCAGACATATACTTGTGACCCTTATCGCAGATGTTGGGAAATTAAGTTTTAATAAGGTCATAGCAGACCCTTTAAGGGTTCAATGCAATTTATTTTGATATAATCGAAATCCTGATTGAGCTATTGTAATCTTCTAAAACTTCATCAGGCGACGTCAGAAGGATATTAGAAACGCAATTTGCCACCTCTACGATCTAAGGAACTCCAATTATGAGTTGACAGAGGGATTATATCTGTTTTTGACTGTCCCCGTATTTTATTGCAATGGCTGGTTGCGGTCTCTCAGATTTATTTGAATTTAACTGAATCGTTGGTTTTATTGGCAATAAAATACAGTTGTACATTTACCCTGTAAGTTTCATAAAATATGACCAGAAGGATATAAACCTTACGAATGGGAAGATAATGTATGGTGTTTGAAATAGTTTCACCATTTTATATCCAACGGAATTTACACGACCCTGCAAAATTATTTGGGCAAATTGGCATTTAATTTCTCCCATTAATTCACTTAAAATTCTCCAGTTTTTAGATTACCCATATAGCACTGCGATACTGCGGTTGAAACTGTTTCAGGTCATATATATGTATATGTTAACCGAATGCGGCTTAAGCTTCACTAAATATTATAAGAGAAATTCGGTAGTTAAAATTTTGTTGAAAAAATGAAATTCAATACTCTTTCCACTATAATGTTATCGACCTGCTGCAGCATTATGGCCGTATAGACCTAGCAGAGAGCTCAGGTCGGTAGCTGCAAATAGATACTTTTGATCACTCCTGTAGCTCGCTCAAATATTCGTCGTACAATCGTTGCCAAGACTATTGCTGGACTCGTTCCACGTTGACAGATAATTTAGTTATCTGCTCTGATAACCTGGTTTCGACGCTGCAACGAACCAGGCTGTGAGCATCAAATATGTTGAGGTTAATGCGTCGATTTAATTAATACTGAGTGCTTTAGGACAGACTGCTCGTGCATAAACACATTCCCCGCCGATCACGATTATATTCGTGAAGCTTTTAAGCTCTCTCTTATTAAATGTACTTCTACATATATTTTTCTCACAGAACAAGCGAAGTTAACCTGTTTTTAGGTGGTGGTGGTTGATCCTTTGAAATATGTCGAAGTTCTACAGCAAAAGCTTGCGTAGCGAATCCATACATCAAGAGCCAATATGCTATTATTCCTTTAAAAATACGATAAAAAGCAATTGACATCAATGGGGACAGGTTAGGTTAACACGTTGAGCGCCGTGTCAGCCACCGGTGGTTGACATTTAAAAGCTCTCTCACGGCAAAGGCATTTTAATACGTAATTCCCTCACGAAAGCATTTATGTTAATTGTGGCAGTCAACGTGTTAAGGGGGATGATCGGCTGCAGTAGGAGGATGTCAGCTCCGTTCCACTATAGGTTGTGAGAAGTTTGTAGGCTCGGTGAGGGGCCACTTGAAGCAGTCTGCTGGATTTTTGAACAAAGAAATATGTCGCCGCTTGCATTGAGACATGATTTCTATATTTCCGATGTACGATTCGCGATGAAAATGTGAAACGGAATTTTAGGGAAGAGGAAATGTGATAAATAAACTGGATATAATGGGTATTCTGTCAAATTTTGACATGGACACACATACCGGTAAGGCTGTGAGTATGATTTATGGAACTCTTCGAAGACTACGGTTTTATGCGAGATTTATTCCTTAGGCTACTACGAAATGACTTGTAAAAAGTTCGACTTGACCAATAATCCTATATGAATGCCAGGTTTGGTGTTATTTGGACAGTGTAAGTCGCAGTGTCCCATTAGTTATACCTTTAAGAAACTATATGCAGAGTGACAGATTTTTCTTCATCTACGGTGTCAGAAATTGAGATTCATTACCTACAAGCATTAGACATGTAGCAATTCACAGTAACTTCAATACAGCGCCTTTAAGCATTTTTCCAATATGAGTTAATTCACGCTTGACAGATATCTATCCATCTAGAATTTTCGTATCTTTGCTTTTACTTTTTTACCTTTCTTTATTTTGTATTTAGTTATTTTACTATTTGTAATTGGTTTTGTACATTTGTAAATTGTATAGTATTAGTTATTTGATTTTGAAGAATTTTTCGCTTTAGTTCTTTTGAATTATTAGTGTGGAGTAACTTCATGTAAGTATAAATTACATATGAGTCTTGCTCATATGTAATTTAAACGAAATAAATTATTCCAGTCTATTCTATTTGACTTTACCTTTTCCCCCTTTCTACATTTTCAACTTTCAACCTATATCAAACATTTCGCTTCAAAGGGAAATTCCGTCTATAAGTTAAGGAGTCGGGAAGTGAGTTGGAACAATTGAAGGACACACCCACAGCGGCTTTAAAGGCTCTTGTGGGCATGCCGTTCTTTGATCGGTATTTTGAAGGTCAAGTAGAATGAAGGTTTATAAAGTACAATTATATTGAAGAGACAAGATCTCCTGTTTGTGAAATTGATGCGGATCTTGTGAATCTCCCTGTTCCATGCATTCCATACTTTCTGGTTAACGACATGGAAAAAGCTTATCCTTTGGGAACTTTAACCTAATGAAATCTTAAAAATTATGTTCCCTGCTTTTCAGTGGTATTTCAGGAACAGAAAATTTTATCTTTGAAATACCCACCACTCCTCCATGATTACCTTAAAAACTTGAAAATATAAAAATTGTTTTCTACAGGTTTACATACACCACTTGGATATGCATGGGGCAATTTTCCTAAATTATTCTCCGCCCTTTTATTTCATCCACTCAAAATCTACCTACATCATATCTAGGCAGAATTTAATATCAATTTAGCATAAAAGTTTTAAATTCATTTTCTTCACGGTAAAAAGACATATATTCGAAGCTTTATTAAAATCAAAATAATTTTCTGACGAAGTACACCCTCGGCAGTCAGAAGCATGTAAACAGCACGTTGCGGACTGTTGAGGTTGTAAGACTGCAACAAAAAACAAGTTTTCAACAGATTTTCAAAGACATACATTTCTGCCATATTAATGTTGTTAAAAACAGCGAAATCATTAGATAGTGCTATTTAAAATCTCTATTTAATTTATGGCTTTCTTTAGTTATTTATGTTTTTACACACCCACATGCACTACATCTACTATACACTACTTTATAGTATAATTTTATAATTTTTCAACCATTAAAGTTGTCCAGTAGAAAATGTATAAAGCTGATATGCTCGTTTGTGATTGCGAGTTCGATTCTAGCTAAGGGTAGTATATCTGTAGTTAGTAAAAGTAATTTATCCAAATCTGAACATTTTTGTATCTACATAATAATTCAGTAATTAATAAGAGATAGGTCGCGAAAGACCAATTTCTTGGCGCTCGTTCGGGCGAGCTTAATTCACTGGATTTTTATTTATGGGGCCTACAGTTCTGTTATAAGTTCCAGAGAAAACTTATGGGGCAAAATTAAGGATGCCTGCAATATTATTAGAAATAATAGTAATTTTACTGGAGTAAGGCAATTATTAGTCTCCAGGTTAGAGTTATGTATTCAATAGATTAAGGTCATTTTCAGCATTTACTATAATTAATTCTTTGGCATTTTTTGAATAAAAACTGTTAAAACGTACTCTTTTACTTTAATTCGTAATGGCGACCCAGACAATTCATTTTTTGGGTCCATCGTAAATACACTTTATTACCTTTCGTTGGAAAACCGTTGCGGGGGCATTGTTAAATAATAATAAAATTATATTTATATATATTTTTTTAAATAATATTCCCAAATAATATTTCCGAATAGTTCGTCAATAGCAACAAATGAGGTACCAAAAGAAAGATATTTCTGATAGCTTTCAACTAAACCACAAATAATCAGAATCCATAGGATCATAGGATAATGATGATGATATTACTAGGCCGCCTATCCCCTATATTTTGCAAAAGCGGCAAAATTCCAACATAACTAGGAACAAAAGGAAAAAAGTTGCACAATGCCCGAATACTTTTTTGACCATGATTCTGCGTGTTGGGAATGTAAAATTGAGTGCCTATTTTTTCAAAGTAAATAAAACATTAATTATTTTGCTTCAGCGTTAATATTTAGATATATGAAAATAAAACTTAAAAGAATTATTCAATTTTTTCCCTATTTATTAGTATTTTTTACAAATATGGGACAGCATGAATAGAAAGTGTTAAATTCATGTGTTATAAACTCCACACTAGTCCAGCGATGTCTTCGCAACCTGTTCGAATTCATTTCGAAATAAATCTCTGTAGAGTACCCGGATATTTTCAAGGGGGTATTCTAGTGTAATAGGAATATTTTTGGGCTTTCTTTGGAATATTTTTTATCAAGGTTTTTAGATCGGGTTTTTATACATGTATTTTTTTATATTTATATGCAAGCTAAAATTGTACAAATTTGAAAAGCAAAATGTTAATAAATGTAAGGTCATCACAACACTTTCGCACTGACTTATTTTTTTTCTTGTTCCTCTTCTACTTCTTGATTTCGAGGCTCCCTTGTAAGTGCGACAATTGGGCACCGAAGACTCACCCCATTGGCTTGACACCCATAGGGTATAACGTTAAAAAGTATTGATTACGACATCGTAGTATTAAAAATACACATTATTTATAAAAATACCCTAATTTAAAAAAAAAACAGAAAAAAACAAAAGAATGATGTGCGCCATGATTGTTTGATTACGACCGAGTCTCCATTGATGAGATATACGTCCGCTCTGCTCCAAAGTCGGACGGCGACGACAATTTTTTTTTGTAATATATTTTAAAAAATTAAATAAAACAATTGTCAGTTTGTCACATTTTTGGCGATAAATTGTTTATTAATGCATAGATATGAGCAACAATGAAAGAAACAGGAATGGATGCCTAGGGTCCTTAACTTATCAAAAAAAGATTTTGAGGCAATTATTCAAAAACCAGGAGGTTTGTGGACAAGTAATTATTCTTGCAGTAATTAATATTATTAATTTCTTTGTGCTATTCATTAAAGTTTCCTTTTATCTAAACTTTTAAATCACTTTAATATGAATCCCCTTGGAAATAAATTTTTTTAGACTTGTCCACAACACTAATAACTCTTTTATTGAAATTCAAGTGCCTTTATGCTTTAATTATTTAAAATTGCTCCACATTAAGCAGACATATAAATAGATACTCTCACCTACCGGATGCACAACTGGACTGTTATTGGTTATGAAACTCATTTCACGTTTTCTAATCGCAACGCCCATAATTCAGGAGGCTGTAGTAAATTACTAAAATATGCAGCATCATGATGCTGCATATCAGTACACTGCCGCCGCCCCCACCCCCACCCCTGATAGTTTAATGTACAAAGTATGACACATGTTTTAAATATCACAGCAGGACCTCACAGCATGCCACATACTCAGCGTAATAAATGACGGTTTTTATGGCATTTACCACAACTTTGGAACAATCACTAAGTCTGCAAGAATTTAAGATATCTTCTTGGTACTGAACAGATTTCACCCAAGAACTCATTTCGGGAAGATGACAGCTGGCAGTTGCCACGTTGAGTAAAGTTATGATTGTAATTTGCATTTGTGGTGTGTTGGGTATTATGCTTCATGAGCAGGAGTGCCACGATAACACTATGCTACAATTCCAGCCACACACTGTTACCAGTTAACAGCGTGCCGCGTCGTCCGATAGCAACAACCTAAAATACCACCACTCTTTACCGTCTATTCGCTCCATATAGCAAACTGCATCAACAATTTAACTATATGGAGCATGAGGGTGGAATTCATTTATGGCACTTTAATTAAATTGCAAGAAAATGAGAAAATTTCGGGTGCTTTCATTTCATTTCATTAATTTTACGGGCCCCCAGAATTGCAGTTTTGCGAAAAGCTGTGACTGAGATTGAAAATGGAGAATTTAAGATATGTTTTGCTTAAATACTACAAAAACAAATAATTTCAAAATTGTTTTGAATATAATGTAATTTAAGAGTAATAAGAAATCAGACGCGTCCTAGCTGATCTTCTTTTGGCTAAATTTAATTACTTTAGCAGGGGGAGCTATTCATCGATGTATAGGACGAAGCAAATCTTCTTTCTAATAAATAAAGTAATAATAATTAAATTAACCTAAATTAAAATCAATTGCGTCGACCAAGTCAAGACTAACCAGGACTGTAAGGCATCCAAACTACAACAAGATAAACTATAAGTTGTATCACTAAAATCCTAAATCTGCCAGAACATGGCTAACACGAACAAGTAATGTCACTGAAATGTCAATAAAATGTCAACACCAGTTGATTAAACACATAATCAGGCTTTGTGATATAAATAAGATTTTATGAAGCGATATCAAAAACCTACACAAAAGATAAAGATATAAAAAGAACCATAATCAAATCTTCTCAAATCAAAAACAAACCACAATCGTTAAAAGCAACATTCAATTTGGCATAGAGTAAACAGTCTTAATGAAGAAATAGTCAAACAATCATTGATAAAATTGGGCATTAGTAAAGATTTAATAATATAATAATAATAAGTAATAATGCCCAGCAAAAATTTTATCCACTTTCCTTATCGTGGCCGCAGCATTTCATATTTTAAGTTAAGAATAATTCCGGAATTTTTAACAGGATCTACAAAAGTCAAAACTGCATTATTGAGTAATACCAAAGGGAGATTCAATGTGTCGAGGGGTTAGCGGTAAAAAGGTTTGCATTTAGATTTCTGACGATTCAGCAATAACTCGTTATCGTTTGCCCAGTTTGAAATATTAAGAAGATCGAAATTTAATCGATCAATACAGTCTTCAGCCAATACGATGGGTCTGTTGATGTATGCTTGTATGTCATCAGCATACCTGTGAATGTTGCAGTCAACAACATCAGGGAGATTATTACTAAATAAAAAGCAACGGCCCAAAAATAGATCCTTGCGGCACGTCGAAGCAGAGAAATAGAGTGCTTCATACAAAGGCACCTACCTTCATTTATTATTGGCAACGATTAGATAAAAAAAACTTCAGAGTAATGAAATTTCAGTATGATGAAATCAGAAATTTGAGGCTAATTTAACAGGTAAATGGGATTGATTAACCATGTTAAATGCCTTGAAAAAATCAAGCAATGTCAAAACATATAGAGTTTCCTTATGTAGAGACTTCCGAATATCATTAATTACATTTAAAAAGGCCATTTCACAGCTGGCAGACAACCGGAGTACCGATTGGCAAAATTTTAACTGATTATTAGCTTTAAGATTTATCTGGACACATATTCCATTACAAATTCCGGTCGCTTCATCAGCCTCCAATCTGCTAATCTTATTTTGCTAGCTGCACAGAGTCATATAAACCATCTCAGTCCGTCTGGCATTGACGAAAATTGATACTATTTCTTTGTTTGCAATATCCAAGTTTCTTCCAACTACAAATTCGAGTAAAGACTTTCCACACCGAGGGCCTTTTCACGTAAGGGCGTATCTAAGATTTTATGATTTTTGGGAGAGCAACTTAAAGTATTTCACGTTTTTTAACTAATAATAATTTGCGCAATTATTTTTAGAAGTTATTGACTTTTTTTGGTAATGCGGTATTTAATGATTGTGTAAATAAGATATTGTTTGATGCTTACGATTGCCATTATATAGACGTCCCAATGGCCTTGCGTAGCCGCCACTGGGCCACGGTGGCCGGTCATCCGATCGTTGTCGGTTTTTCAGTAGTACACTTCAAAGGGTTCATGGGCCATCATGACCTATTCATCAGTGGGGAGTTCTAAATTGTCGGGTGTGCACAGCTTTTCGATAAAAATGTCTTGGAGCAATGAAGATACTTTTAAATTCATTGATTACTTCCACGTCCATCGTTGATAAAACCTGCGTACTATAATGGAATGCCGGCCATCGTATGACGATGACGGCACTAGCTTCCGATGGTTCACAATCGCAATGGTCTCCGATGGTCAAATGTGATGCATGGCCCAACGATTAAAAGAGACTTTAGAAGTATACAAGTGGTCTCAACTCAATTTTTAATTTCCCTGAGATATGTCTTTACGCGAAAAGACCCTCGACATGTATTGCATGAGTTTGGGTCACATCCAATGATCAGTTAAGTGTTTTCCATCTCCCCATAGCGCACCAGATCCTTTAGCTCTCCAGAAGACAAAAAATATTTTAACCATACAATCCACGGTAGAAGATATCGAAATGCTGTAGGATGAAATAAATGAACGGAATTCAGTTTCAACTTCCACTTATAACAGATGCAGAAATTGCTGCCTGCTTCTGAATAATTTTATCTATCTACTATTGATCCATATTCTGCTGTGCGGCAGTAGAGATATCCTGCTCCTACTACCACATAAGTGTCTGACCTGAATAAGTTATTGTCGTCTAATGTAGCTATTGTCACAGTCTGGAAAACGTGTAGAATAGTATCCTCCGTCGTTTAATAAATCCAGATATAATACATAAAATTTAACGAATATGATAAAATTCATGGGAAGACAACTTCACTCAAGTAATATGCCACGTACAGACATTACAAATCGCAATCATTGAAGCCAAATTCCACCGCAGTTACAATTGTACAGAGCATTGAGCTATTAATCAAAGGCTCTAAATGTTTTGTCATCTCAAGAATGAAAGATGAATGCCCTACTTTCTCAGGATTTACCATGCAAGGGGTCGGATGACAAACTGCTAAAGTGAACTCTGGTATACCACTTCTACAACAAGCGGTGACGGAGTACTTCTTTATTCATCTGTAATTTGAATACATTTAACCACTTTATGGAGAAGTAATTGGGAGCGATTATTCTTGTTACCGCGATGAAAAATAGTTGAAGAAGTACTTACAGTTCTTCCAGAGTATCTCTGGGCGCAAAGTAAAACAAAAATGCCATCGATGTTAAAAAATTGAATTTCTCTTACCATATCGGCAAGGAAAAGAGCTGTAGTGGGAATATATCATGAAAGGTGCAGAAGTTAAATATAGTGTGAAGCTATGTGCTCACTAAAACTTCCTGAACATATATCAAAGTGCCTCTATCCGAAGTTCGATATCGCACAAATTTAATGTACATGGAGTGCTGTATAGACAGTTTTGTAAGGGACCTGGAGGATCAAAGAAAGGACTGCAATGAACAGATATGCAAAAGTTTGTATTTTATGAAATACCAATGGATATAGATCCACATGTGCTCGCCTTAATCGACACTTTCGTACCCAAGCCTTTTGGAATTTTTACCCTTCATAAAGAGATTCTCAGTTATTTGTATATGATATCTATATGCAAGCGAAGGAGCAGAATTTATCTATTCTGTCGTTTCTCTTTTTCATATCTTTATGATATGTTGCTTGGTACCCTTATATTTATTGATTGTGCGGACCGATAAAGGCGAGGCACGTTCCCTTCGATTAGAATAAGCTGCGTCTGCACACATATTTGCGTTTATCTCACGTTCTTGTAAGAGAAGATGTTAAGTGTTGGGATTCATCACACCTTAGTGAAAAATGATCAACCTATAATGGATTGGGGGGCTGGTATTATTTAACTTCTCCAGGCAAACAACTGGAATTGATTCCCTTCAATGGGTGTATAGACAAAACATTCAATTACCGCACAGTTTTTTAATATTGGTGACAATTTATTGTTAGGGTAGCAATTTAGAAAGAAAACACAGTGGAACGCAAAGTTATAGATAATTATAGCGAAAACAGCTGGATATCGTTTTCGTCGTCATAAAGTTGCTATAAATTTCAAGGAAAACTGTTTTAATATCCTTCTTCAATATAACTATACATTCCATTAGAAACAGGTAACCCTCATGAATGTTGGAAAAGGAATCCAATAAAGGGAGGATTTATTGCAGGGACATGTGAATATCGATATCATTCGTCACA
>QYTT01055371.1:0-11280 GCA_006980735.1 Dasypogon diadema
ACACAAATGCATTTTCAAAAAATGTGGCGAACATATTGCAGATCTCATATGCTTCACGGCTAGATTGCCCTTCAAAGGATATGGATGTGGGGTAATTGTCAACTTTCCTCTTAGTGTTGACAAGTTTGTAAAAAGTGGATCACTGAATAAGTTACCACGAATGTTAGTAATATACTCCTCGTAAAGAGCGGAGGAAAGTGTCTTGAACTCGTTAAAGCACGCCACAAACCGCTGGTGGTCCGATGGGTTCCCAGCTGAGAAAGGCCTTCCATAGTTTGTTCCTCCTATTCCTCAGGGCCCTCAACTCTCTGTTAAACCACGGGGGTAAGTCTCAGGCGGTCTTTGACGCTCAAAAAGAACACAGGCGATGAACACTTCAAAGATTTTGATGTAACACATGTTAACGTCCACATCAATATCACCACTAGTAATAGTAAATATTATGATAAAAAAATCATTTTTGTTTAATGTAAACGAAAAATAAAACTCGTTTTTAAGTTGGTGCAATATTTTGCAGTTGTCAAACAGCAATTACAATGTAATCGCAATTAGAAGTAGTCACAATTACCATTAATCGTAATCAACATAATTGTGCGAGTAATCAATTACAAATCTTACTAATTACACCAGGACTCCAAAACCTTATAACGTTTACCAATCTGTGCGACTCGTTCATTGTTTTTCAGTAGCAAAATAATTTATGTTACATTTATAACGTGTTTCGAATAAAGAAAGGATTTTGGTATTTTGATATTTTAATTGACTTGTTGCATTTGGGGAATTGAAAAGGCAGCCTGAAGATGGCAGTATGCCCTGGGCTATCCATGGCCGTGCAGGCCAGAGCTGAGAACTCAAGCGAGCCTCATGCTCTAGGCTGAGCTAGCCCAGAGACAAGACGGAGGAAGCATGTGGCGGAGCGGCAGTTACTAGTAACTAGTTTGTTTTTTAAAGTGATTATTTTAACACCTAATGACTAAATGACTAAAAAAGACAGACATTCTTGTATTTCGGAAATATTTTATTGTTTTCCTATTAATAGGTAACAAATGCACGATTTTTAATCTAGGAGCAGTGCTCAAAATGATCTCCTTCTGATGTATAACAGGACAAACCTGCTACGCTTTTATCATTTTTTATCGATGTTTTTGAAAGTAAAGCGTTTTAAAGTGTTTTACAGATAACTAAGGTATTTAGACAATTTTTGAAATACTTTTCATTTGGACGAAATTGTGGTGTTTATGCACCTATAACAGCAAGTCATGCCGGGATAAACAGAACATATGAAACTATCTTGTGTAATGCATACAACGGAAAAGGAGCAGAGACAACCAGGCAAAAGTGAAGCCAATTTACTCACTAACACGTAGGAATTTCGGTTCCCTTTAAAGTGTAAAAATTGACAGCTTGGGTTAACCCGGGAAAGTTTGTATGGAAATGTTCTCTTCTCGGAGGTTTTTATTAACTTTTTATTTGTTTTGTTTTCTCCTCTAATTTATTTTAAATAAGATAAATTTACCTGTATTTGTGTTCTCCTTTTAGTATGGGCATGTTTTTTTTTATTACGTTTATTAATAAATTACTTGCTATGGCAATGTTATTGTTTTTTTTTACTTTTAATTCCTCAATTAACTCTTAACACCACGGGGAGGGAGACTATTCATATTTACTGGTCAATTTGATAATTTAAATAAAACGACAACCAAAATAAAAGAATTTATTACTTTGCATAGTTAAGTTTGCTTTTCTTTTACTTTTTATAGTTGTTGGAAAAATATGGAATTAAAAAAAAAGCAATTGGCAATGTGTTAAATGCGCGGGAATCGAACCTGCAATCATTGCACTTGTAGCCCTGCAGCTCTACCACTCTTCCAAGTGGCAAGATCTGAGCCAATGTTTTACTTTTGTAGATAACATTTAACATTTTTCTACGTAGCGTTATTTTGAAGAATACAACAGCATTTGTATAATATTATTTTTAATTTTTCCCTTGTACTTCATATAAGTAACAAGCACTTCTAGGTTGTATTAATCTCAATAGAAGAAAGGCATTACATTTTTATAACAATGTCACAGAGGATACTGTTTTACTCACTGCACAAGAACTCTAACGAGAATGACGTATTACGACGAGAAAACTCAAATTTTCACAGGAAAATACATGCTAAATCTCTTTTGAAAGAGATATGTCATTACATGCTGCATTACCTTTCTTAGAAGGTAATGAATTATGCAACTAGTTATTTGTAAGGAAAACTTTGAATTTGAATAGTATCTAGTGGCTGTTCTCTGAACACGTTAATTGGTTACTCCGTTTTGGTTGCTGTTGTTGTTGTTGATTTTTTGCTCTGATTCATTCCTATTTTATTTTTTGAGCTTGCTGATGTGTTTTCAATTTCAATACTCCTATAAGTTTTTAAATACATAGTTTTTTGCACGTATTTAGTTAATAATTTCTTAAATTCGTCTCCTTTGCCTTTTTATTCTGCTCGGCTCTCTGAATCTGTTGCAAGTAGTTAACTGCTCCTCTTTGGCCAATGAATAATTTCTTAGCAGCATTGTAACATAAAATTACTTTTTTCATATAAAAGAACTGTTGTTTTCGCAAGGGTCGAAGTCGAACCCTCGTTCCATAGATGAAACTTTGAGGAATGAAAAGTATATTAATATTTGATCTTTTTCTTTTATTAAAGTTATCCCTATAGTACATTGCAATATTATTAGAATTAAATTTAAAAACATATTAAACCACATGATTATTTTCAACGAAAGCAGTAAAATTACGGGGATTGGGGTTTATAAATAATATGAAAGTACATACATAGATTCTTGTTTGCGATTAAGTTTCTATTTTCAAAATTGATTGTGAAACACCTTCCTGCAGCCCCTTTCCTAGAATATTTTATATCATGTAGTATTTTGAGGTATTAGTAAAATTTCAATTCACACTTATCTGAAATACAAAAATAAAAAAATACACTAAAATATATTAAATTTTGTAGTTTATATCCGATTTTTAACAAAACGCTCTTTTGTAATAAAATAGTAGTATGATAAAGTCAAGGTTTAACCTTGACTTGAAATTCAAATTTTGAAAAAAACATTGATACAAACTAGAGAATTTTATAATTTTTCAGCAGAGCTAACTGGCTTGTAAATTGGTTAAGCCATAACTTTTGTAATATTTGGACTTTGACAAAACGGGTTGGGGGACATAATTCTCAAGACATTAAGCATTAACAAATGCAGAAAAACAAATCTATTTTTTATCTCGAAAAAGTAGTACGCCACCTTAATGTAGTTTGCATGAAAACGTTGCCTCCAAAAAACCGACTCCGTGCCACACAACGGTTTACACTGGTGATGATCTGAAAAAAATAATTTATATATTTATATAATTTCGGTAGATGTAATTGCTACAAGAGTGTACTATGTATAATATATTAAAATTTATGAAGGATCGGTTGAATCGTTTTTCAGCTTTCACGCCAGGTGAAAAATATGGTTTTGAGAAAAACGCGCTTAAAATTTGAATTTTTTATGAAAAACATATATTTACAACTAATCTTTGAATGTGTGTTTTTCTTATTTATCTTTGAATATACATATATATTCCGATTTTAATATGTAGATATATCTGTGGAGATATGGAATCATATTAAGATCGCGTTTGTTTTTGCACAAATCGAAGAGAGAGTGGCAACTAGGCCTATTGTGATTATGGCTCGAAAAAGCCTGGGTCCTAATAAAACAACAGAAGAGAGATGTGTTTGAATGCGAAATTCTGCGTTCAGTTTATCCTAGAGTTTGAACCAAAAATGGTGAATTTATCGGTAAATGATGAACCATAAATTTTATAAACTTTTCCGCACTCGTTATTTTTGACTGACGATGACGAATGTGCTTAAAAATCGTAACTTGTAAAGGAAACTTAATTGTAGATGAGATTGTGATCCATGATCATAAACTGGTCATGGTGATGAGTAATATTTTTTACGAGTCATTAATCCCATAGGATTCGAACTCGGGACCACTGTTTCGATAATACTCTAATTACCAATGAAATTAGATAAGATAAATAAATAAATTCGTACATTTTTTTCCAGAAAAGACACTAGCTTCTGTGCAAAGTAAAAACTTTGGAGGAACATCTTTAAGCCAAAAATCACAGGACTATACATGTAAGTAAATTGCTCTGTTTCGGTATAGTTTCCACGCATTTTGTATTTTATTTGTTTATTGTAGCCAAACTAAAAGTTTTCCTGTACCCTAAACCTGCGGAGAAAGCAGCTGCTACAACTCCTAAGGAGTCACCGAGCAAATTGACTGAAAATATTTCAGAAAATCGTCAAAATAATAGCTCTTCTCAAGTCAAACGTATACTCAATAAGAAATTATTGGAAAAACAGGACAAGCCAAATAAACAATGTACAGCTTCTGATCAGAAGGATCACTCAGAAAAAGGTGTTAGTGATGATGCCAACAGAAAGTGTAATACAAAGGTACGAAAGTACACGAAAAAGACTAAATCGGAACAATCAAATAGTATTGATGAGAGTAAGCAAGATAACGTTGATTCCTCCATATCAACCAGCGATCCCCTTAAAATTACTAAAACAATTAAAAATGTTAAGCAAAAGCTTTCCCTAAGCTCGGATGGTGAAGCTACAGTAGCAAAGAAAAAACTTGGACGGCCTCGAAAGAACATATTAAAAAGCGATGAACAGGGCCCTGTTGCACCTGTAGATGTGGCTCTTAACCAGCCTCATGTAATTAAGCCGAAATCTAAAAAATTGATTGATACTATAGAAGTAAATTCTGTTAAAAATAAAGACCAAGACAGATCTCAATCTTCATCCAATGAAGATTTTTGCGGCTTTTCGGCGGTTGAAATTGACGCCGAAGAAAAGAATTTCAATCAGCTAGCGAATCTGATAGATAGTACTTCTAAAAATGAGAAATCAGATCAAAACAATAAGATTCCATCATTTTCGAACCTGAGGAATTATTTAGAACTTAAAAGAGTTCAAATTGAAAGTTCAGAAAATAGCTGTGATTCTAGTGATGTGAGTAAGGACAAGCCAGAAAAAAATTCTGAAAGCGCACAGCAAACCAAAAAGTTACACAAGAAGAAAGCTGTTCCTATGTCAGTTTTGAAGGTAACAAAAAAGGCTTCTAATTTAGCGGGGAAAGTTAAAGATTTAAAAAGAAAAACGGGGATAGATCTTTTTTTAAATTCAACAATTTTGAAGCATAATGATGTGGTAACAGTGGACAGTGAAAAAGAAGATAACACTGATCAGGATGTTAAGATAGAAGAGCCCGAAGGACTACCAGGCAAAAAGGGACCCCGAACTGTTGTTCTAAAGGTCATTAATCGTGATGCTAATACTGGAAAATTTGAGGTAGAGCTTATTGATCCCTTGATCAAAGTTGAAAAAGTGCAAGCTGTTGTTTCGGATACAAACCGAACATTATCAATAGAAGAGAAAAGTGCAATTGGGGAAAGGAATCAAGAGGATTCAAAAACTTGTTCAGAAATAGATAAGACAAATCAAAAAGATAAAGATAAAGGTTACAGTGATGACGAATCGAAGCAAAGTGAGGCAAATAAAGGGTGCGCTAATGCTACGCTGAGTCCAGTTTCATCCGATCAAACAACACAAACGAAATCTTGTCAAGTTTCTCAGATTCCACTGTACAGGTCAAATAAAAGTGTTCGAGATATTGCAAGGAAACTTTCTTTCAGTGATAAAAGTGTATCTTCATCTGAAATTGTTCGACCTACTAATGCGTCAGCTTCGCATTCTTCCCAAACGTTCATTCGTGGAACGCAGCCAGATATGCCTAATCCGGATGTATCAGTCAAAAAAGTTTCTGAATGTCCTCCCGCAATAATGGTCAAAGCAAAGGGAGACGTTTTACAAGAAAGTTCAAATTTGAAGACATCAAGTGCTGCTAAGCCTCAACCAGGAAAAGTGTTATTATCTCCTGTTTACGATATTTGTCAAAAAATGTCAGAAAAACTCTCTGATGAGCATGATAACTGCAAAGTTGTAGTCATGGAAGATATTGAAAAGAAAAGAAATATTGTTGTGGTTGGAAGGCGAAAAGATGTAAAAGTACGTCCTGGTAAAGATACAATTACGTTAGAAAAATGTGCTGAACCAATTCCTTCCTCTAGTACATCGTCAATCAATAGGTCTTTATCACTAAGTGCAGATAGGTTTGGTATGAATACTAATTTAGGAGATAATTCGACAGCAACGCAGTCAGTTAAAACGTCACAAGCTTTTACTGCGAACAACACAAACCTGGAGACTTCTGAGCAGGATGCTGT
Source organism: Dasypogon diadema (assembly GCA_006980735.1). Classification (NCBI taxonomy): domain Eukaryota; kingdom Metazoa; phylum Arthropoda; class Insecta; order Diptera; family Asilidae; genus Dasypogon; species Dasypogon diadema. Next base: position 6,338 of record QYTT01055371.1, read on the forward strand.
TGATTTTTTGGCTTCCTTCAGTAAAGAATTAAACAATGAGGTCTCAGAGGACTCACTATCTTCAGATTGTGAATCCGTAAGTTTAGATGGCTTCGATTGTTTGTTTGATACCGACAGACTAATGAAGAAAGAAAACACCGATAACTCTATAGAAATTCCAATTCGTTCTCCTGTTGTAGAAAAAACCATTACAAAAATTTCTGTTCTTGGGGACGAATATTCATCGAAAAAATGTCTTGTGTTACCTTTAAATGAAGATGATTCCGTAAGACCAGATGAAAGTATGAGAGACCGGGTGCAAGATTATACCCTCATATCCATAATATCTGATCCAGAACAGCAAAAATCAGGGGATTTAAGAGAACAATCAGCTGAGGAAAGTTCCCAAGAAATTGGTAACCAGTTCTTGAAACCTATTGTTATTGAGCATAAAATTCTTTCTGATCAGGAAAAAATCAATTTCCTTAATATTAATGATGATGGAAGTTCTCAAGGATGGATTAGCAATACAACAGCTCTTTCAGCCGTACAAAATGATTTACATACCAGTGAAACTTTGGTGCTAGAGGAAGATCTGCCAACCCAAGAGGAAATCGAGTTAGTGACAACTAATTTAACAAGTAGTACTATTGAAAATTATACCATCAATATCGGAAAAGTTCCAGCGGATCAAATTGAAGACTATTCCATTGACGACAGTGAAGTGCTTCTATTAGAAAATATTAACCAAACAGAAAATTCCCCAAATGAATGTCATTTGCTTGGAAAGGTTTTTAGACTTAATGCAAACAATGAAATTGAAGTTATTGATAACGTGGAACTGTCTTCGATTAATAGAGAAAGGCGAAAATCTGATACCAAATCTACTGAAGATGTTATTGATCTAATTGATACAAATGAAAATGAGACACACCGTGATCATGATGTAATTGATTTGGTAGAAAGCACTTCTGGAAGTGCCGGAAACTCAACGCTTGAATCGATAACATTTTCAGAGAATTTAACCAGTGAAGAATTAAAATTAGAGGACAAAAATGATATGGTAAATACAGATAGCAGTGGTAATCAAACGAAAAAGACGGAATTATTTGATAAGAAAAAAGGCGTTCGTAAGAAATTTAAACCAGTCCCAAAGTTGAGACATTCTTTGAAAAATAAACAAAAAGCTGAAGATGACAAAAACAGAGAAAAGACATCCACACCAAATTCTGAAGATGAATCTATAAAAGTGGATATAAGTAATAAACAAAACAAGAAAGAAGAAAGTAGTGTTATTCTAACTCTAACTCGTGGAGAACTGTTGAAGGATTCCAAGAATTTGGGAGATGGTATACAATCGGAAGGAAGTTTGCAAGGAATTATAACAGAGAGTTTATTAAAGCAAACAACGTCAACAGATGGGATAGATTTAAAGAAGAAAACTGAAAGAAGTAAAAGCTTGGCTGAAAATGAGATTTCGGCCCCAATACTGAGGATAAAAGAAAGAACTCCAAGATATAGATCTTCGTCTGTTATCGAACAACAACACAAACACGAAGTAGCTACGAAAAGAGACTCTCTAGAACCTCCAACAGATGATTTTTGTGAAGCTAGATTTGCATTCAGAACGTATGGACGCGAAGGAAAGATTCAAAAACCCAATAAAGGTAATTATTTAAGTGGTAGTGGTACAGAAGTTATTAATAAGCCAGGAGATATGGAAGAGGAAAAATCTGGTCATGGTATTCAAGCTAGAAGTTACTCTAATGATGCATTAACGATCGCTATTCCGGCATCAAAGAGTGATAATTCGTCGTTGGATCGTAATAGAGGACCTTCTACAAAGAAACCGGAGAAAGATCCGCAAACATCTCACCGTAATAAGGATGAGATTCTTAGAAATGAATCAGAAAAAGATGATTCTACAATTGAAGATCATGCTACAAAATCTAGTTCCGGCGAATTTGTGATGGAAAATGAAGCAATTGATAGTACTTTAATTCATAAAAGTTCTGAAGAAGCTCATTCTGGTCCACAATCCGATAATGAATGTTCACAATCTAAAATAAAAACTGATGATAATCTCAGACATATAAGTAGTCCTGAGAAAAAACGAAGGGTAGGGAGACCACGAAAAGACACAAATTCCAGGACTGATTCCATTTGCATGAATGTAGATAGTAAGGTTGTTGTTAAAAGCCCTGAATTTGAAAATATATCAGACTATAAACCTGATTATAAGACTTCTCATCAAAATAATATTGAGATACGAAATTCTAAAGATGATACGGTTGAGTATTATGCTAAAAAATTCAGTTCCTCGGAAGTTGTACAGAAGAATGAAATAAATGATAGTGGTATAGGTAAAGAAGGATCAAGCCAGGAATATCTTGGTCAAGCCAACTCTGGTTCACAATTCAAAAATGACAGCTCACCAAAGAAAACAAAAACTAACGACAGTCCAGAGAAGAAGTGGAAGGTAGGAAGATCCCGAAAAAGTAGAATTTCAAGGACAGAGTCCCCTTGCATTAATGTTGATATTGGGATAGGTGCTAAAAGCCCTGAACTTGAAGGTACATCCGACTATAAGTCTGATCATGTGACTTCTCATCAAAGCGTAGTTGAAATGCAAAGCTCTGAAGAAGTTGAAAATCAAATAAAAAAATCTAAGTCCTGCGAAGTTGAAAAGAAAAATGAAGAGAGATCAAATCTCGAACACATTCCATCTTTTCCACAACCCGAAAATGACTGCTCGCCGGTAAAAATAAAAATGAATGACAGTATGAGACATAGTGATAGTTCCGAAAAGAAAAGAGTAGGAAGATCAGGAAACAGTGTGGGCAATAAGTCTGATCACGAATCCTCTCAAAGCAGTGAAAAGCAAATTCGTGAAGGAGATAAGGCGGAAGATCAAATTACACATGAAGTAAATGATAGTGATTTACATAAAGTAGATTCTAACTCCGAACAGGAATGTTCACCATCAAAAACAGAAACTAACGTCAGTCCTGAAAAGAAGCGGAAGGTAGGAAGACCACGAAAATACAGAGATCCTAGGACTGATTCTCCTGGAAAAAACAGTGAAATTTTTGTTGCTGGTCTTGAAGTAAAAAGTACATCTGATGATAAAGAGACTTTTTGTCAAGATGATGTCGAAATTCAAAATTCTAGGAATAAAACAACTGTAGTTGTGAAGAGGAAAGAAGTAATTGATACCAGTATACACAAAGAGAGTTCCGATCAGAAAAGTTCTGAACAAGCTTGTTCAGATCCACAACCAAAACCGCAAACCAAAAAAGAATGCTCAAAAATAGAAACTAGTGACAGTCCTGAGAAGAAGCGGAAGCCAGGACGACCACGAAAAGACAATCTACCCATGATTACTGAGCTTCCGGATGCTGATAAAGCCGAACAAAAAACGGATACGCAAGGTAAGATTAATACAGAACTCAAAGAAAGTGATCTCGCAGCTGAAAATTCTGATCTGAAAAAAATTAGAGCTAAACTTGAACAAAGTGATCCTGGTACAAAATCTTCTCATGAAGTGCACAAAAATGAATTCCAGATAGCAAAATGCGTAAATATTGAAAATAGTGATAGAAATTCTACTGAAGAGAAGGTTGGAAAGCTCGTTGCAACCAGAAATGATTCCTTGTCTATAAATTTAAAAGGAAATGAAGATGCAACTCAATACAAGATCACTACAAAGAGCAATTTATCTAAGAGTATTGATGACTTTCTTCTAGCAACCAATGTCCGGGCATCAAAATGTGACGATGACGTCCCTTCTCCCAGGAAAAGCAATAAGACAAGGAAGGATGAAATTGGCAACGAGAGCGGGAAAGGTGATTGTAGTGCAGAGAATCAAAGTTTTACATCCACCTGTTCTAATGTTGAAATGAATGAAGGTGTAGTCACAAATGAATCAAATAAGTATGAGAACAAAATTGATCAAGGTGTGGAAAATAAATCTTTGGAACTTGCTAAGGAAAAAGTGATGAAGATCGATAGCAAATCTATGGAGGATATTCGCAAAACTAAGATTGATGCGGTTCCCTCTATATCCCATGAAGTAGTCTTACAAGAGAAAAAGATATGCATAAGAAAATCGCTTGGATTCAATAAAATAATGAGTGAAAAACAACGTAAAGAAGATGATATAGATAAATTGCATGAAAGTGTTGTAGAACGTCGTGAGGATGAACATAATAAATCATGTGAACAAGCAAGTTCTGGAGATGAAGCACAAAATCAAAACATAGGTCAGAAGCCTATAAATGAATGCCTGGAAGTAAAAACAAAAGACACGCTCATAAATCAGTCTTCACTCTCTTCAGATAGTGACATTGATAGAGATAGCGATTGTGTCATGGCTGATAGTCGACATGAATCTAAATCTCCAGAAAATTTAACATCTTCGCTAAGATCTTTAAAAGATAACGAAACAATGCCGAAAAAAGACGTTGTAAGTATTCTCGAGAAAGTTCAATACAAAGAGGATAACTCTATGAAGAAATTTGTGCAAGAAGACGGAAACGGTGATGAACTAGTGCAACAAAAAGAAACAGAGAAGATGTTAGCAGAAGGTGGGAAAGAAGAACTAAAACGAAAAAGATCTATTTCTGAGCATATTAAACAGAAATTAGATGCTTTCAAGTGGCGAGATAGGTCGGACAATATCGAAAATATTTCAGTCTCAAATAAATCCCCAAAATTAAGAAGTAAGCGAGGAAAACAGCCGGAGAAAATTGAGGAGGATATTGGGGCTAAGGAATTATTTGCTCAAAATGAAAACGGTGAAATATTAAAACAACAGCAAGAACAGTCAGTTGTTGTCAGCAGTCCTTTGACAAATAAAAGTAAAAAACACTCAAAGTTTAAATACTTGCACGACAGTATTACAGGCCTTGCCAGTTCAGTTGATAAGAATCTAGAAGATACATTAACAGAGAAATCCTGTTTAA